>PVIW01003466.1:89652-166783 GCA_004026585.1 Noctilio leporinus | reverse complement strand
TTTTTTTTTTTTTTTTTAAGATTTTATTTCACCATTTTCAGAAAGAGGGGAAGGGAGAGAGGCAGAGAGGAAGAGAGACATCAATGTATGGTTGCTTTTCACCTGCCTCCAGCCACAGACCTGACTGGAGACCTGGTTTGCAACCTGGTTATGTGCCCTGGCTGGGGAATCGAACCTGCGACCTTTGGGTTCGCAGGCCGGCGCCTTAACCAGTGTGCTACCAGCCAGGACCTTATTTTTAAAACTTTTAATAAAAGAACAAAAGCTGATTAAAGATTTTACAATTTGATAGTATTAAAAAAACCCAAGAGTTAAGAACTCTGAGTGTTACCCAGTTGGAATTTTTGTTTTTGATAGCTTGAGACATGGTATATGGAGCTAACAGGTAAAAATATGTATTATTAGCATTACAGATTGGTTAAGATTTCGTTAAGGATTTATCTTTTCACTAAAAGACTCAGGTGATTTTCCTTTCCATCACTTTTTTAAAAACCTAAAGAGTTTTTAAAAACCTAACTGTCTTTGTAAGTGTAAACATCTCTGAATATGTTTCCCAGCGGAACTGAAAATAGGTCAAACACTTCATTTTTAGCTGTCATTTAATTTTTAAGCAATATGTTTGGAGAGTAAATGAAACAACTTTGTTGCATATGAAAATTCTTGCTGTGCTATTTATAGCAAGATATTTACATTCTTTTTTTTTTTTACTTTGTTTAAAAATTTTATTGTTGTTGTATTACATCCATCCCCTTTTTGCTCCCCTCTGTCCCCCTCCGCACCCACCCATTCCCCCCAAACTCAATCCCACCTGTTGTCCATGTCCATGGTTCCTTTGTACTAGGTTCTTGTTTAAACTGCTCCCCTTCCTTGCCTCTGCCTTCCCCCCTCCCCCCAACCCCTTTCCCCCTGACCACTGAAGGCCTATTCACTGTATTCATATATTTGGTTCTGTTTTGCTTGTTGTTAGTTCTGTTCATTATTGTCCTGTAATGGGTGCGATCATATGGTATTTGTCCCTCACTGACTGGCTTATTTCACTAAGCATAATACTCTCCAGTTCCATTCTGTTGTTGCAAAGGGTACAAGTTCCTTCTTTCTTTCTGCTGTATAGAATTCCATTGTGTAAATGTACCAAAGTTTTTTGATCCAATCATCCACTGATGAGCACTTAGGCTGTTTCCAGCACTTGGCTATTGTAAATAGTGCTGCTATGAACATAGGTGTACATAGGTTCTTATGAATTGGTGTTTCAGGATTCTTTGGGTATAGTCCAAGTAGTGGAATAGCTGGATGAAAAGGCAGTTCCATTTTTAGTTTTTCAAGGAAAACCCATACAGTTTTCCACAGTGGCTGCACCAGCCTACATTCCCATCAACAGTGCAGGAGGGTTCCCTTTGCCCCACATCCTCGCCAACACTTGTTTGTTGATTTGTTGATGATTGACATTGTGACAGGTGTGAGATGGTATCTTATTGTGGTTTTAATTTGCATCTCTCTGATGACTAGTGATGTTGAGCATTCTTTCATATGCCTCTGGGTCCTTTGTGTATCTTCCTCAGTGAGTAGTCTGTTCAGATCCTTTGCCCATTTTTTAATCGGGCTGTCTGTCTCCGTGGTGTTGAGTTGCATTAGTTCTTTATATATTTTGGAGATCAAACCCTTGTCTGAGATCTCATTGGCAATTATGTTTTCCCATACAGTTGGTTCACTTTGAACTTTGCTGATATTTCCTTTAACTGAACAGAAACTTTTCACTTTGATGTAGTCCCATTTGTTTAATTGTTCTTTTATTTCCTTTGCCCTTGGTGAAGTATCAGTAAGTATATTTCTGCATAGGATATCCAAAAGTTTACTGCCTATATTTTTCTTCAGAACCTTTATGGTGGTACTGCTTATGTTTAAATCCTTTATCCATCTTGAGTTTATTCTGGTGTATGGTGTAAGTTGGTGGTCTAGTTTTATCTTTTTGCATGTTGCTGTCCAGTTCTCCCAACACCACTTGTTAAAGAGACTGTTTTTACTCCATTGGATGTTCCTTCCCCCTTTGTCAAATATTAGTTGACCATAGAGTTCTGGGTTACTTTCTGGGCTCTCTATTCTGTTCCATTGATCTATATGTCGATTCTTATGCCAATACCAGGCTGTTTTGATGACAGTAGCCTTGTAGTATTGTTTGAAGTCCGGTATTTTGATTCCTCCTACCTTGTTCTCTTTCTCAAGATTGCTGTGGCTATTTGTGGGTGTTTTTGGCTCCATATAAATTTTTGAAGTAATTTTTCTATTTCTGTGAAATCTGTCATTGGTATTTTAATTGGGATTGCATTGAAACTGTAGATTGCTTTGGGTAGTATGGACATTTTAATGATGTTAATTCTTCCCATCCAAGAACATGGTATATGCTTCCATTTATTTGTATCTTCCTTGATTTTTCTTCATTGTTCTGTAGTTTTCTGAGTACAGGCCTTTTACCTCCTTAGTTAAAGTGTATTCTTAGGTACTTTATTTTTCTTGTGCTATGATAAATGGGATTTGTTTTTTGTTTGTTTGTTTGTTTGTGTTAATTTTATTTATTTTTGGAAAGAGGGGAAGAGAGAGAGACATCAATGTATGGTTGCTTTTCACTTGCCTCCAGCCACAGACCTGACTGGAGACCTGGTTTGCAACCTTGTTATGTGCCCTGGCTGGGGAATCGAACCTGTGACTTTTGGGATTTGTTTTTTTGCTTCTATTTCTGTTGTTTCATTATTGGTATACAAAAGTGCTTTTGATTTCTGGATGTTGACTTTATACCCAGCTATGTTGCTAAATTTGCTTATTAGGTTGAGTAAGTTTTTGGTGGAGCCTATCGGGTTTTGTATGTATCATCTGCAAATAGTGACAGTTTGACTTCCTCCTTTCCAATTTGGATACCTTTGATTCCTTTTTCTTCTCTGATGGCTATAGCTAGAACTTCCAAGACAATGTTGAATAGAAGTGGAGAAAGTGGACAGCCTTGTTTCGTTCCTGATCTTAGGGGGAAAGCTTTCAGTTTCTGTCTGTTAAGTATGATGCTGGATTCAGGTTTCTCATAGATGGCCTTTATGATGTTGAGGTATGCTCCCTCTATTCCCATTTTGCTGAAGGTTTTTATCATAAAGGGTTGTTATACCTTATCAAATGCTTTTTCAGCATCTATTGACATGATCCTATGGTTTTATCTTTCAATTTGTTGATGTGGTGTATTACATTTATTGATTAATGAATGTTGTACCATCCTTGCATCCCTAGGATGAAACCCACTTGATCATGGTGTATGATCTTTGGAATATACTGCTGAATCCGATTGGCCAATATTTTGTTGAGAATTTTAGCATCGATATTCATCAGAGATAGTGGCCTGTAGCTTTCTTTCTTAGTTGTGTCTTGCCCTGGTTTTGGGATTAGAATAATATTGGCCTCATAGGAAGAGTTTGGGAGTCTTCCCACTTCTTGTATTTTTTTGTTATAAGTTGAGAAGGATAGGAATTAGTTCTTCTTGAAATGTTTGGTAAAATTCACCTGTGTAGCCATCTGGTCCAGGGCTTTTGTGCTTTGGGAGATTTTGGATGACTTCTTTAATTTCACTAGTTGTTATTGGCCTATTGAGGCTTTCTGCTTCTTCTGGGTTCAGTTTTGGTAGATTATACAATTCCTGAAATGTGTCCATTTCATCCAAGTTGGCTTTTTTTTTTTTTTTTTTTTTTTTTTTTTTTTTTTTTTTTTTTTTTTTTTTTTTTTTTTTTTTTTTTTTTTTTTTTTTTTTTTTTTTTTTTTTTTTTTTTTTTTTTTTTTTTTTTTTTTTTTTTGTTATACAGTTGTTTGTAGTAATTTCTTACAATCTTTTGTATTTCTGAGGTATCAGTTGTGATTTCTCCTCTGTCATTTCTGATTCTGTTTATTTGAGTCCTCTGTCTCTTTTTCTTGATGAGTCTGGATAAAGGCTTGTCAATTTTGTTTATTTTTTCAAAGAACCAGCTCCTGGACCTGTTGATTCTTCAAATTGTAGTTTGAATCTCTGAGTTATTTAGTTCTGCTCTGATCTTGATGATTTCCTTCCTTCTAGTTGCTCTGGGCTTTGTTTGTTGTTGCTCCTCTAGTTCTTACAGTTTTATGGTTAGGTTGTTTTTATAAACTTCTTGTGACCTTTTTTGGAAGGCCTATATTGCTATAAATTTCCCTGTGAGAACTGCCTCTACTATATCCCGTAGGTTTTGGGCTGTTGTGTGTTCATTGTCTTTTATTTCCAGGAACTTTTTGATTTCATCTCTGATCTCATTGCTAACCCCTTCATTGCTTAAAAGCATATTATTCAATCTCCATGAGTTAGAGAATTTTTGTTTTTTTTCCCTTGAGATTGGTTTTTAGTTTCAAGCTATTGTGGTCTGAGAAGATTCTTGGTATTTCAATTTTCCTGTATATGTGGAGGCTTGTCTTGTGACCTACCATGTGGTCTGTCTTGGAGAATGATCCATGTGCATTTGAAAAGAATGTGTATTTTGCTTCTTTGGGGTAAAAGACTCTCTATATACATCAGTTAGGTTCATTTCCTCTAGAGTGTTGTTTAATGCCACAACATCTTTGGGAATTTTTTGTTTGCAAGATCTTTCCATTGTTTGGAGTGAGGTATTAAAATCCCCTACTATTAGTGTGTTCCTGTCTGTATCCTTCTTGAAGTCCTCCAAGATTTTCCTTACATATTTCGGAGCTCCTATGTTGGGTGCGTATATGTTTACCAGAGTTATTTCTTCTTGATGGATTGTTCCCTTAAGTATTATATAATATCCTTCATTGTCCCTTTTGATGGCCTTCATTGTAAAATCTATTTTGTGTGAAATAAGTATTGCTGCTCCAGCTTTTTTTTCGTGTCTATTTGCTTGATAAATATTTTTCCATCCCTTCACTCTCAATCTGTGTTGATTTTTTTGTTCTGAGGTGGGTTTCTTGAAGACAGCATATATGTGGGTCATGTTTTCTTATCCATTCGGCTACCCTATGTCTTTTGATTGGTGCATTTAATCCATTTACATTTAAGGTTATTGTTGATTGGTACTTATTCATTGCCATTTTCTCCCTTTGTATCTGTATTCCTCTTTGGCTTTCTCTGTTTCTTCATTTTATTTATTTATTTATTTTTATAGCAGACCATTTAGCATTTCTTGCAATGCTGGTTTGGTAGAGATGTATTCTTTTAGGTTTTTTTTTGTCTTGGAAACTCCTTATTTCTCCCTCTATCTTGAATGAGAGCCTTGCTGGGTAGAGTATTGGTTGCAGGCCTTTGTTTCCCATTACTTGAAATACTTTTTGCCATTCCCTTCTGGCTTGAATTGTTTTTGTTGAATAATCATTTGATAGCCTTATTGGAGCCCCTTTGTATGTTATTTGTCTTTTCTCTCTTGATGCTTTTAGGATTCTCTCTTTGTCTTTGAAATTAGCCATTTTAATCATGTGCCTTGTTGTTGGTCTGTTTGTGTTGATCTTCATTGGGACCCTCTGTGCTTCCTGAACTTGATTAATGTTTTCACTCATCATGTGAGGGAAATTTTCTATCATTCCTTTTTTAAACATGTTTTCCATTCCTTGTTTCTGTTCTCCTTCTGGTATCCCTGTGATATGAATGTTGTTACATTTCATGTTGTCCTGTAGCTCTCTTAAACCCTCTTCAATCTTGTTCAGCCTTCTCTTATTCTTTTGTCCTGTGTTGGAGTATTTGTCTACATTATCCTCCAACTTGCTGATCTGGTCCTCCGCTTCCTCTAGCCTACTGTTGATTCCTTGTACTTTATTCTTCAATTCAGAAATTCTATTCTTCATTTCCTCCTGGTACTTATTGATAGTTTCTATGTCCTTTTTTTATGCTGCTGTAGCTCTCAGTAAGTTCCTTGTAACTTCCCTTGAGTTCTTTGTAGTTTTCCTGGAGTTGTTTATAGTTTTCTCTGATGTGGCTGAGCTCATTGAGCTTCTCTATCATCATTCTTTTGAGTTTCTTATCCGATATTTCGGGTGCCTCTGTTTCGTTTTGTGGTCTTTCTGGGGATTCTTCCTTTCCTTTTGGTGATGGACTGATTCTTTATTTCCCCATTTTGGGCGTCTGGTGTTGCTTGCTTTTTGTTTTTTTATTTTTTCCTTGGATTAATATGCTTTGCTTCCTTGCCTGTTTTAGGCGATTTGTGGAGTTCAATGTTGCAGTCTCCCAGATTTTCTCCACTTGTTGTTCTTGGTGTGGCCTTTATTTGGGCTCTCTGGTTGTATTCTGGACCTGTGGGCTTTTAGTAGGCAAAAAAAAAAAAAAAGAAAGAAAGAAAAGGATAATAATAATAAGCAAAAAAGTTTTAGGTGGCTCTTCACCCTTAATTATCCCTGATTGGTCCAGGTGGAGCTGGGACCTGTGGGCTTATAGCAGAGATAAAAAAATAAAATAAAAAAATTAAAAATAAAAAAAATAACAAGAAAAAGAAAAAACAATGTTAATAACGGAAGGGTTTAAGTGTCTGTTCACCCTTTATCATCTCTGATTGGTCCAGCTGGTGCCAGGACCTGTGAGCTTTATCAGGAAGAAAGGAAGAAGGAAAAAAAAAAGGGAGAAAAAGGAAGAAAGAAAAGAATAAAGAAAGGGTTTAGGTGGCTGGGTAGGGAAGGAATACTTAGATTGAGGACTGAGAATCCGTTGTAGACAGAGAGTGAGTGTCAGCCATCAGGTAGGCTGAGCCTTCAGTAGCCTAGCTGGGTTTTAGGGCCCGCAGGGTGCCCCCTTTAACTCCTGGCGGAGGATCCTGCCTGTTATGGGCACCTGGCACCCCTGCAGGGCAACCTGCAACCTTGGTGGTTCCTGTGATGACTGGCCCTGCCCCCGCAGCTCCCGGAGGAGGCAACCTCTGTCTGCCTACAGTGCCCAGGGTCTGCCAACACTTCCCAGCTCCCCCGGGCAAGAGCCAATCCTCCAAGTAGACCAGCTCTCCGAGGTGTCCTTTAAGCCGCCTCTGTGATGCTCCCCTCCCAGAGCGTCTGAGGCCTTTGTCCCCAGCAATGGGCGGGTCAGTTGCCCCAGCTACAGGTTCCTGGCTGGCAATTTGGGGTTTCTGCGGGAGCCTGGGGGCCTGTGTGGGTGTGCAGTGCTGGGCCTCCCCCCTCACAAGGGTTTCAAGCTGCTCTTTCCCCGGTGGCCCAGAAGCACCGCTTTTGGCCCTGTCACTGCCCCGGCCAGTGCACCTCCCTGCTCCCCTGCTCCTGCTCCCTGCAGGACTCTTCTCCTCTGCCTCTGGCCCAGTGAGGAGCTTCCTCTCCCTGTTGCTGGAGCAAGGCTCTCACATAGTCCCTCCCCTGCAGGAGTTCAATTCCTCATTCCCTCCAGCATTTGTCCTCGCTGCCTGCACTTCACTGTTCAGATTTCTAGTTGCCAGGGAACCTGGAGCTGGCTTCAGTTAAACGTGCCCCTCTGGGTAGAGCCGCCACTGCCCAGAGCCGACCTCGCCCCAGATCCGCCTCACCTGCTCTCCTGCAGGTCTCCAATGCCTCTGGGCTGTGCTCCCCTGAATCCAGATGCTGACCGCTCCAATTCTTAGAGACCTGAAGACGTCTTGCTCTCCCTCTCCTGCCCTCTAGCTGCTCTGGTACTGGAGAACACCATCAGCACTGCTCCTACTCTGTCGCCATCTTTGATCCCTCCAGATATTTACATTCTTAAACCCAGAGATATCCAAGCCAAAGAGCCCATCTCTAAGTTGATTTTTGATCCTCTCTCTCTTTCTCTTCCTTCCCCTCCTATTGTCCTCCTCGTTACCTCCCTCTAACTCCCTCCTTTCCTCGTTACACACACACACACACACACACACACACACACACACACATATGTACATCTTTTTTCTTTTGAAATCAGTTCTCATCTGGGATTATGTCATTGATTTGAGAGTGAGAGAATATATATTGCAAATATTTTTTCATTGTTCTTATTTTTCTTTTGATTTTGCCTATGGTATTTTTTGCTATTCATTTTTTTTTTTAATTTATGTTGTCAAGGTAATTAATGATTTCTGTTTATTACCCAGGCATATTGAGTTATAGTTATAAAGCATAATGAATTTGAAATGATGTGTTGTATTTAGGAGTAAATGAACGAAGTAGTTATATATACCAGAGAAGTAGAAATAATTCGCTGTATTACCAGCCTCCGATCTTACAGCTAAAGCCTGAATGATGGCAGTCTGCTATTACATATATAGAATATGCGAATTTTTTTATTGAACTTCTGACTTCTTATTACAGAAAATTTCAAATATCCTCAAAATTGTTTTTTTATACATATCATCTAGTTTCTGTAATGAACAATTCTTTTAATTAATTTAATCTTTATTATATTTTATTATTGTATTTTTAAATTTTTTTAAAGATTTTATTCATTTTTAGAGAGAGTAGAAGGGATAGAGGCAGAGAGGGAGAGATATATCAGTGTATGGTTGCTTTTCACCTGCCTCCAGCCACATACCTAGCTGGAGACCTGGCTTGCAACCTGGTTATGTCACCCTGGCTGGGGATCGAACCAGTGACCTTTGGGTTCTCAGGCTGGTGCCTTATCACTGTGCCGCCAGCCAGGGCCTAATTGTCTTTTTTAAATTACCTCTTAATCCCCTTATATCTTCTTCCCCCCTGTAATCACCACAGTGTTGTCCATAAGTCCTTTTTCCTTGTGGCCCAATCCCTCCACCCTTTAACCTCCCCCTGCCCCACTGAGCCAAATGACCTAGATTTATAGGTTTTCAGTTATTGAGAATTATCTTTGTTAAAAGAGGAAGGTTTGAACAACTCTTTTAGACTTTGCCAAGTGGTCTCCCAGGCTCTCTGGTCTCTTTTCAAAAATCCTGGCAGCAGACCTGACCTCAGGCTTCTGTAACATAACTACTATGTTCATAAATTGGAAGTATATAGAAAAATGGGCAAGAGTTAATGAGTAAGAGACTAATAATGTTGCCACAGGATCAGTGTACTGCTTGAAAGAGGTCTGGTTGATTGGTGCATTAAAAGTTCATCACTTATTTCAGGTCAAAGTAAATACTACTTACACATATACATATGTTTGTATGTATATGTAGTTATTTGTTTTGTATGTATATATAGGTATTTGTTTTCTGTGGTTTAATGTTACAGTAGAACCAGCCAACATTTCTTATCAGTGAGTCTAAGAAGATAATTTACAGATGTTTGTTAACCGAAACGAGAGAAAACACTGAAAAATTCTAATATACTTAATGCAGTTTTCTTTGCATTACACTTATTTTAAACTGAAATAATATTGCCTTCATGGAAATATGTTTTGTTAATTTACTATATTTTCACTTTATCAAGAGACCATGATTAGTTTGAAAGAATGACTAGGAATCACAAGAGTTTTGGGATTTCTTTATTTCCTTTAAAATACATATAAAATGAATATATTTGGAACTACATTCTTGATAATATTGAAATCCAGCTGAAGTACATTAGAGTTTTAGACTAGCTTCCCCATCTCAGGTATAAGCTGACCAGTCAGCCACTTGCCAATGACCGTATGTCGAGAGTATCAGTATTCTCCTGAAAATATTAAGCAGGAAGGAAAAATCAATCAGTGAGTTCATCTGATGATTAGAATTGTTTTTATAAATTACATCCACATTTGATTTCTTTTTTTTTTTTTTTTTTAACATGGAAGAGCTGTGGTAGTGATCATAGCAAGACAAAATCCTTGCTAACAAGAAATGGGTAAAGAGGACTGGTATAATCACAGGATGCTGCTGCTGTATAGGATTGTATTCACTGTTTCTGCTGGTGCCTATCTCTTGTGAACTTTCCTTTATGGACTCAGTGTTACCTTTTGCTTGTATTTTGCACTTCTTAACCTGTCATGTTGTATCTTTCTGTTTTGTTTTAGTTATGGTGTTATTCATTCCTCTTCTAAAATTAGAGCTTGTGCACAAATGTTTCATTTTATTAGCATGATGATAAAAGTATGACCATTTTTGACTAATATCTTACCTCTAAATATATGACCAGAATCTATTTCTGTGAATGTCAGGATTAAGCTTATTATGAAATAGGTTCTTTATTGGTTTTTGGAAAATAGTAAGGACCATTCCTGATTAGAAAACTGCATAGTAAATAATTGGTTTTGTGCTACTTGCCAAAAGCATGAGACACATTGTGGTATTTGTGTATAATTAACACCTTTTCTTTCTGTCCCTATTAATTGAATGTTGTGCACCTAAAGTTTTCGCTACCTAGAAATTCTACAATTTTGATTTTTAAAAATGTACACATTTTTCTCTTGGATGTTTAATAGTTTAAAGAGAAAATTCTAGATTTGGAAATAGAACAAAGTAAAAACGGACCACTAAAGACTTCAGGCCTGCCATGAACTTGGCTTTTATTTCCATGTGTGAGTTTAGCTAGTCTTAAATGCCAAATTCTTGCTATAACAATAAAATAAAACCTTCAATTGGGTTAATTTATAGGCTTCTCTTTTAGTTTGGGCAGAACTGGATGCTTGATTTTAACACTGGATACATATTTTGAAGGTGGTACTATATCAGGTTATGTTGGTCTGACAATTTTTTTGTGATAGACTGTAGAGCTAATTAAATTTTGTGTTTCAGGAACAATATGGAATCTTAAATGTTTTGCAATTTTTAAATTTTGGTTAAAATATAGATAACCTAAAATGTAACCATTCTAACCATTTTCAGAATGTTGTGTAACTATTACCACTGTCTTTCCTGAACTTCTTATCATCTCAAGCAAAACTCTGCACCCATTAGGCAGTAATTCCCTGTTCTTTTTTCTTGTGGTCCCTGGTAACCTCTAGTCTTCTTTCTGCCTCTTGTGAATGTTCATTTTCTAGATTTTTTTTTCACCGTATGATTGCCTTTCACCTGTTTCTGTCCACAGACCTGGCTGGAGACCTGGCTTGCCACCTGGTTATGTGCCCTAGCTGGGGAATCAAACCAGCAACCTTCGGGTTCTCAGGCCTTATCCACTGTGCCATAAGCCAGGGCCATTTTCTAGATTTTTTCATGTAAAGTATAATCAGACATTTGTCCTATCTATCGTGCCTGACTTATTTCATTTGGTATAATGTTTTTAATGTTCAATACACGTTAAAGGCAATATCAGAACTTAATTCCTCTCTGTGGCTAAATAATATTTCATTGTATATGTATACCACATATTATTTATCTTTTAATCTACTGATGGACACTGGTTATTTATGCCTGTTGCTGTGATTTTGGTGTACAAGAATCAGAGTCCCTGTTTTCCATTCTTTTGGGTGTATGCTTAGAGTGGAATTGCTGGAGCATATGGTCACTCTTAGTCTAACATTTTGAGGAACTGACATATTGTTTTCTACAATGGCTGCACCATTTTATATTCCTACCAGCAGTGCACAAGGTTTCCAAGTCTCTGCAGCCTTGTCAACACTTGTTATTTTTCATTTTTAATAATAGCCATCTTAAATGGATATAATAGTATCTCATAGTGGTTTTGATGTGTCTTTCCCTGATGACTAATGATACTGAGCTATTTTTGTGTGTTTATTGACCATTTCTATATCTTCTTTGGTGAGATATCTATTCATGTCCTTTGCCCATTTTTCATTGGGTTGTCTTTGATGTCATAGGAGCCTGTGTATTCTAGATATTAAACCTAGTCAGAGATATTATTTACAAATATTTTCTCTTTTCTGTGGGTTGACTTTTTCCTCTCACTAGTGCCCTTTAATGGACAAAAGTTTTTAGTTTTAATTAAATTCAGTTTATCTGTTTTTTTTCTTTAATTACCTGTGGTTTTAGTGTCATATTTAAGAAACCATTGCCAAATCCAAGGTCATAAAGAATTGCTCTTTGTTTCTTGTAATAGCTTCAGTTTTAGCTTTTAAATTTAGGTTGGTGATCCCAGACAACAGTGTAATGATTGTTGGGAGGTGAGGGTAGTAGGGGAGGTGGGGTAAGGGGAGTGGAAAGAGATGGAGGAGAGGATAGGGGGGATAAATGGTGACAGATGGAGACTTGGCTTGGGGTAGTGAACACAATATAGTGTACAGATGATGTGTTGTGGAATTGTGCACCTGAAACCTGTATATAATTTTGTTAACCAGAGTCACCCCAGTACAGTCAATAAAAAGGAAAAATAAATAAATACATTAATTAATTAAGGCCTGTGATAAATTTTATGTTGATTTTTATATGTGGTGTGAGATGAGTCTAACTTCATATTTTGCCTGTAGATGTCCAGTTTTCACTTTTTTCCTAGTTAATAGTCTTGGCCCCTTTTTGAAAATCAACTGGGCATGTATATGAGGGTTTTTTTCTGGGCTGTCTATTCCATTGGTTTATATTAGTGATTTTCAGCTGCTGTGCCACAAGAATTTTTAAAACATGCAATACCTATTTAGTCAGGGACACTGACCTTTTTTCCTTTAGATTGTCAAATTAAAAAATGACAACAGCCAACACAATAGCCATTTGACATAAATGAATCAAAATTATACCTATTTTTTTGTCAGATCAGCAAAAACATACTTTTTGGTATGCCACGGAATTTTAGTAATTATTTTATGTGTACCATGAGATGAAAAGGGTTGAAAATCACTTGTCTGTATATCCATCCTATGCCAGGACAACATTGTTTTGGTTAGTATTTGAAATGTTTTATTTTTAATCGACTATTTTACCATTTTTAATACATGCCTTTAAAAATATTTCTAATGTCTATCTTTAAGTTTTGCTTTTAATAGTTATATTTAGTTGACAGTATTCCAAAAATAACTGCATATATCAAATGAATATTGTTGGAATTAACATGAGAAAAATTAATATCAAAGCAAGCAAATTTGGGGGTATTTCATTGAAATCGCACATATTTTTGGAAAATAGAAGGAAATGCATGAAGACAGAATGAAACACTGATTGCACTTGTTTATAGAAAAAAATAAAAAGAATGGGTAAGGCCAGTTATTTACATAATCTAGTAAGTGATTCATTAATTTCATATTAAATTTATTTTAATTTCAGGAGTAGTCTACTTAACTCTTCAGAAACTTTATAAAAGAAAATACTGTTGTTTTGTGAGGAGCACTTTCAATAAGGAATTAGCTAGTAATGGCACTCTTAATTATTAAGCCATATCTTAATGACTATTTATTGGGCTCATTTATGTTACAAATATCTGACTTAATTTGTGTCCTTTCAGACTACCGTAAAGATCAGAAAATTAAAACATCAGATATTTTCTTTCTCTGCTGATAGACAAATTTTTATTTAAATCGCTTTTTTTCAAAGTGGGTTAATACCCCCTTTCCTTAATTTTAAAAGAATATGTCCTCCAGTATTTTAAAATAGTCTAAATTTTGTAGCAAGAACCCTGAATTATAAATTAAAAGCAAAAGCAGGCCTTGGCTGGTGGCACAGTAGATAAGGCGCCGGACTGCAAACCCAAAGGTTGCTGGTTTGATTCCCAGCCAGGGCACATAACCAGGTTGCAAACCAGGTCTCCAGCCAGATCCGTAGCTGGAGGCAGGTGAAAAGCAACAATACATTGAAGTCTCTCTCCCTCTCTGCCACTCTCTCTAAAAAATAAATAAAATCTAAAAAAAAAATTGCAAAAGCATCTAAGAAAGTACAATTTAAGCTTTTTAAAATTTGTTGTAAATTAATTAATTTTATCCCAAATAAGAACAGTAAGTTGCATTCTGACATTTGACTCAGGTACTAAAGAAGAGGTAATAGAAATCCTCCTTTTTTATCTTAAAAGTGGGGGGGAATATAACTATACATGATATGATCAATAAAAAATATAGAAATAAATGTACAAGAAATTGGGCTTATCTGTTATAAATGACTGTTAAGGTTTTAGATTAGGTGAATCAGAATGATGCAAAACCACTTACACCTTTATCATATTGACTTTATAGCTCCTTTTATTGGATAGTTGTGATTTTAAAATTCATTTCCATTTTCAAAATGTATTGGTGATTCTTTTTCTAATTTGGAAGGAATGCCATATATAGTAATTAAGATTTTAATTTTATTCTGAATATTTTTATATTACTGTCATTTTTCTTTTAGAGTTTTGGAATTACTGATGATATTTAATTTCAAATACAATCCCAGAGTCCTATCTTTATACCTTTAATATCTATGGATTTCACCTCTTACTTGTTTTTTTCTTTGTTGCTAATGTATTTCAGGCCATCATCCTGCCTAAGCTGAATAGCTATGATTTCTTCTTTACTATCTCTATTAAAAGAAGAGTCTTTGGAGCTCTTTTCCATATTGCAACAAGAGTCCTCTTTGAAGAATTCAAACCTGACTTTCTTACACTTCTCTTATTGAAATTCTCAGCGTCTTCCTATTGCCTTTAGATAAAGCTCCGAATATGGCATGTAACCCCTTTTTTACCCAACCGGTGGTTATATATCCTGTCCTTTTATGTGTGTGGGTGTATTAAAACATGCAATACCTATTTAGTCAGGGACACTGACCTTTTTTCCTTTAGATTGTCAAATTACACATACCCATACACACACTTTGCTCACTCTTTATGCTCCTTCCTCCTGCAACAATTCTCATCTTCCCCTCCCCTTTTGTTTTGAAATACATTATTGTGTGCTAGGTAGTCAGATAGTCTTATACATATGCATGTACCCTTTTAGAGTACTTTTACTGAATTGCCAGACTACTTAATTTCTGTCCCCTATATTATAGTTAAACTTAGTGTCTTATTTTTCCTCTATGAATTCTAGTAACTATGACATAGTAGGCACAGATTGATGTTTATTGAATAAATGAATTAGTTACCTACTGATGAAATATAAAATACCCTAAAACATTGAAGCTTACAGAAAAACAAACATTCAGTATCTCAGTTTCTGTGGCTCACGTATTCAAGAGTGGCTTAGCTGGATGGTTCTGGGTTAGAATCTCATTAGATTGTAATTGAAATGTTGACTTGGCTATTTGAGTGTTGATTGGGCCTGGAAGATCCTTTGCCCATGGTTATTGAATGATGGCTTCAGATTTTTGCTGGCTATTAGCAGGAAGCATCCATTTTTATTGACATGGACCACTCCATAGGGCTAGTCGAGTCTCTTTCACTTATATCATGGCAGTTTGATCTGCAGTGATGAGAGAGAAGATGACAGATTTGAGATCTCGTTGTAGGTAAAACCACTGGGACTAACATGAAGTGTGAGGGGGGAGAAAAAGTAAGGACAATGTTCAGGATTTTGGTTTAAGCAGGTGGGTGAATGGTAATATCTTTAAATGAGATTGGAGGTCACTAATGAGAAATCAGTAGTGTATTTTTTTAAAAAAGATTTTATTCATTATTTTTAGAGAGCAGGGAAGAGAGGGAGAAAGAAAGGGAGAGAAACATCAATGCATGGTTGGTTGCCTTTCACCTGCCTCCAGCTGGGGACCAGGCTGGAGACCTGGCTTGCAACTTGAGTATGTGCCCTGACTGGGAACATACTCAAATTAGCAACCCTTGAGTTTGCAGGCCAGTGCTTAATCCACTGAGCCACTCCAGCCAGGGCAACAGTGTATTTTTGACATTGTGAATTTTGTGATGTCGTCAAGTCATCCACTGGACAGTGTGGAAGTTGGCTTCTTTCAGAACAAGTGATTGAAGAAAGAGCAAGGAGGAAGTCACAATAAATTTTGCGATCTGGTCACATACAGTCACTGCTACCATATTCTGTTCCATAAAAACATGTCACTATATATAGCTCACAATTAAGAGGGAAATAATTAGATTCTACTTTGAAGGGAGGAATATCAAAGAATTTGTGGATATATGTTATCAGCACCAGAGAATGTAATAGTCATTTATCATTCTCTCTTGGACCTGACCCTCATTATAAAAATACATATGTTCAAGTGGAAATAAATTTTAAAAGTATGTTTTCATTAAAGTATTTGACTTGTTTTCGATGATACAAAGTATCCAGTTGTGTGTAAATATAATTTTCTAAATTAGCCAATTACTTAGATATTCATAATTTTATTGAAGTTCTTTCACTTTTATCATGGAAATAAAATAAATGAATCAGCTGTTAAGTTCTATATTGCCTATGTGATAAACTGACACAGATTCACTGCTTTAAAGATTATTGCAGGTCTTTAAAAAAAAAATCAAACATCTATGTGTAAGGAAATCATAGTATTTTGAACTTCTAGAATAAAGCACAGTTTCAATTAGTTGTACAGAAATTTAAATCTTTTAGCCTAATCTACATAGCTTGCTTATTCAAGAAAAATTGGAATACTTAATATGCGCTAGGAATTCTTACTAGGTATTGATTATATATATTGGTGAACAGAATGGACATATTCATGTAAACTTGGATTTTATGATTATTTACCAATAGAGGGCAAGTGCTATCTATGGAAAAAATGAAGAGGTGAAGTAATAACAAGTTTATGGGAAAGCAGAGGTACTTTCACACTTTCATAAGAAGCTTATCTGGGGAAGTAACCTTGAAGCTGAGATCTGAAGGGGCCATTCCTGCCAGCAGCTTGTAGGAAGAGGGAACGCCCTGCAGTGTGAATAGTTGATGTACAAGGAGTTTAGAAGATGCCTGGAGATATACAGAGGGAGAGTGGAGTGAAGCTTGAAAATTAGAAAGGGATCATATTATCTAGAGTTTAAGAGGCTGTGGTAAGGAATATGGATTTTATTCAACACATTAAAAACCATTGAAGAATTTTGAAGTTATTATTATGGTTTGTGCTAAACAGACACACAGAAAAGGCACTTTGGTTGTAAGAGAAAAGGTGAGAGAAATTAGTGAAAAGCTGTTATAACAATCCACGTGAGAAATCATGGCAGTTTGACCTGGAGTGACAGGAGTGAAGAGCACAGATTTGAGATCTAGTTTGCAGGTAGAACCAACAGGACTAACATGAAGTATGAGGAAGGAGGAGAAAGTAAGGACAGTATCCAGGGTTTTGACTTAAGCAGGTGGATGAATGGTAATATTCCTTAGATGAGATAAGAGGTCACTGACAAGGGAAATCAAGTGTATTTTTGACATGGTGAATTTTGTGATGTCATCAAGTCATCCAGTGGACAAGTCAAATGGCACATAGTTATACAATCATGAAGCCCAGAGATGGAGAGGATATATACAGATGTTGTCTAAAGTTATGAAATCGATGAGATTCTTTCTCAGGAACGAATGCCCTAGGAACTCTAGCTTTTAGAACTTGGCATGTGTGGGCAACATTCTTGCTTATTTTGTGAAGGTTAAAAGACAGAACTGTAACACAAAAAGTTTGGTTTACTTCTAATCTAATAAATATTAAAGACATGGTTTTTGTGTTTGTTTGGTTTTCTTTTCTTAAATTTGGCAGCAGTATGGCACATGAGGAAGAAGTTTACATTTTTACCTGGCCACTTGTTAAATGAATGAAGCCACTTGCCAGCTATGTGACTTTGGAATTTTACCTCTCTGAGCCGGAGTTCCTTATCTGCTAAAGGGAATAAAAAGAGTTCTTTTAAAGACCAGATAAATTAGTTGATCTGAAGTGATTAGGATAGTGTCTGTTATGTAGTAACATCCAATATTTTTTTACTTTCCCTTTCCTTACTACTAATTTATTTATGTGTATGTCTGTGAGCAGGAGAGACACCTTGAAATAGATTGTTTTTTACTGTGTATATTCTCTCTGTTCTTCATATATGGTAATAGATTGGCCAATATAGACATATAACACATATATATATGTAGATGTGTGTGGCATAGTTTCTTAAAATATCTGGAAACTTTTTTTGTTAAACACTCATACTGTTTTGTCCTGCTTTTCTTAGGCTGTCATAACTGCTCCTTTAAAGAAGGTTATTTCTTAAATAATGAAACACTAGAATAAAGGTTTACTTTGAAATATTTAAAAAATCTAATGGGTAGGAGAATGAATTAAAATAGTATTACAAAATTATTTCTACTCATGTAGAATTCTCAATTGCATATTAAATTATTCGTTGTCAGGTATAAAATTAGCTGATGTAATACTTTGAGGGCAAAGATAAACTATTACATTTAAATACATGAGGTCTGTTACTGATTCTTCCTTCCCCTCTCTTGCTTCTTCCAAATAAAAACAGTGACTCAAACAAAATCTCTTCCTGTATACTCCGTTGTGGAAACTATTTTCAAGTTATTCCTTTACTTTGAAACATGTGATCATGTGTCTGATACCAAAGGGAAAACATCTATTCCACCTGTACTATTTCAGTTTCTTGCCACTTAAATGTACCCAATGCAGGTATCAGTGTTTTGGAAAGACTGACATTATGTTATAGAATGGGGCTTACAGTGGACCTCCCTATCTAGTGCTTTACACGTGGGAGAGCTGCAAAACTTTAGTCCTTTGTTCTTTATTAATATTTCTTGATTCTTACAGGTTCTGGCAAATTGTTACAGAGAAACCCCATGTTCTAGTATCTGTGATAAAATGGAAAACCCTGTCTTGCATATGTATCACAGCACTATGTTACCTTTTACAGAGAAACCCCTTGTTCTCGTACCTATGGTAAAATGGAAAACCCTGTCTGGTACATGCATCACACCACTATATTACCTTTAATTTATGAATTTATATCACTGTAGAATTAAATGCTATATCTCATCAATCCTTAAGTATATAATTTTTTCTCATTTGCAGAATTTTGAAACTAGAATCATCTTACAATAGATAGGCTAGGGAATTATCATGTCGTTATTTAGTTTCCGGCATTTTTTCCTTGATGGAGCATAAAAAAATAATTGTCTTACAATAAATAATATCTTAGATTTGATGAATTATCGTAGCCCTTCATTCAGCTTCAGGGCTCTAGCCATAGAATAGACTTGATATTAATTTATTCTATGTAAAGCAAGAATCATTTTTTAAAGATAAGATCATGTTCTTTACATTTATATTTGTTTTCTGCTTGAAATTGTGTTTAACATAGAGGTCAGCTAACTTTTTCTGTGAAAGGCCATATAGTAAATAGATCATCATACACAAGCCATATGGTCTCTGTTGCTGCTTCAGCTCTGTTACAGCATAGAAGCAGCCTTAGACAACACAAGTGAGCATGGGTATGTTCTAATCAAACTGAGTTACAAAACAAACTGTAGGACAAATTTGGCCTGTAGGCTGTAGTTTGCCAACCCCTAGTGGAACATTATATTGATCAAATCATTTACGAAACTTCTATTTCCAAAAATACTTCTCCAGGATCATTTATGAGTCTTTGCCCTCATGAGTTCTTTAAAGTTTTCTTTTTGTTCATATCTGTTGCTTGATTTATTCCATCAGCCTATGCCTAGTTCAAGGTTATTGCTCTTAGTTCATTAACCAGTAGATATTTTGTCTTTCTTCTCCACATTAGTAGTGGTCTTTGGTTCAAGTCTGCCACCTGCTCTAAAAAGTGATTTTTCAGTTGTGCCTTATTTGTTATTTCTTAGATAGCTAAAATCAGTGAAAATTATTAACAGATTAATGGGTCAAAGATATTTTAACACCATGCCTGAGAATAATAGATTGTTTACATTAATTCAGTCATCTGACTTGATTGTCAGGTTGATACTAGAAAGTTGACTGCAGTTGGATCCATGCTAATAAAGCTGAATCTTAAAGATAACCTAATGAAGTTTAATATGAAGTCATTAAGAGTGCTAACTCTGGAGTAAGACAGCCTGATTAAATCTGGGTCCTACTACTTACTAGTCTTGTGACTATAGGCTAGTTACTTAACCTGTCTATGCCTCAATTTCCTCTTTCCTAAAATGTGGATAATAATAGTACTTATTTCATAGGGCTGTTTTGAGGATTAAATGAGTACTTAGAACTTAAATGTCATAAATAAAAATAAATTTCAAATATAACATACATGGCATTTAGAAATATTTCCATCGCTATTGAATTTAATCAAGCTAGAATAATTTGCCATTTAAAATGACAAAAGAAAAGCTTCTAATGAATCTTCTTACCATGGGCATATTTAAAGCACTAGTCTTTTCTCTATATTTACTCTATGGCAACTATTTAGTATTTGGGTTCTCAGGGTGTATTAATTAAATGAATAGAAGTTTGTATTTTTGTCTCAACATGCTGATTTTCTACTCATTTTCCTAATTTTTATAGGATCCTTTTGTTTTGATCTGATTTGGAGAAATGGTGATCTGTTGATCAATAAAAAACAAGTTGTTTTGTAATCCTCTGTAAACTAAAATAAGCCATGAATTGTTTTTGAGGCCTTTCTTTTACATAATTTCCCTCACTTTCATTGTCTCCTTCTGACAGAGAATGCTATAACTATATATAAAACATTTATTTTTTGTTTGGTCTCAGAATAGTTTGGGTTAATAACTGACACATAAACATGGCTATTTTAAAAACTAACTATACTGTAGAGCCCTGGCTGGTGGCTCAGTCAGTAGGCCAACCCAAAGGTCGCTGGTTCAATTCCCAGCCAGGGCACATAACCAGGTTGCAATCCAGGTCTCCAGCCAGGTCCGTAGCTGGAGGCAGGTGAAAGGCAACCATACCTTGATGCTTCTCTCCCTTTGTTCCTCCCTGCCTGCCCTTCTCTCTAAAAGTAATGAATAAAATCTTTAAAAAAAAAGAAAAGAAACTGACTTTATCACTATATAGCAATTTTGGCTTCAGTTTTTCTTACCATAACTTGTGAGATATAAATTTATTAATTTGTATTGATTTCTGAGAGAGAGAGCTAGAGTGCTGTTTATTGTTACACTTATTTATGCATTCATTGTTCCATTCTTGTGTGCCCCCTGACCCAGTGTCAAACCCACACATTTGGCATGTTGGGATGGGGCTCCAACCAACTACCTGGCTGGGGCCTTATTTCAGTTTTTTTTTTTTAAGATTTTGTTTACTATTTTTAGACAGGAGGGGAGGAAGAGAGACCTCAGTATATGGTTGCGTTTTACCTGCCTCCAACTACGGACCTGGCTGGAGACCTGGCTTGCAACCTGGTTATGTGCCCTGGCTGGGAATTGAACCAGTGACCTTTGGGTTTGCAGGCTGGCGCCTTATCCACTGTGCCGCTAGCCAGGGCCTTTATTTCAGTTTTTAATAATAAAAGGCACTATCTCTTCAATGACATTTTCATGCTCACCTATATTTTCTTTTTATAATTACTATGTTTAACCGTATAAAATTTCTGGTTCTCTGCCTTTTCTGACCTAACAAAAATGGCAGTTTCATTTGACTCAACCTCTAATATAAAGTAAGACTTTTTCTAAAAGTTTTGTGCCCTTTGTTGTTTGGTTTACTTTCAGCAGTTGTGACTTTCATTCATTTCACAACATAATAAACTTTTTCATCTTTAAATATTGATAATAGTTATGTAGGAGATTTTGAGGACTATAAGTGATTAGTTAGAATTTATTTGTTAAGCTTCTAATGCTCTGGCACCAAATAAAAGGCTGCACATACATTAAATCTCTAATCCTAACATTAGACCTAAGAGAGGAATTACTGTAAATCGCAGTGTTAGGATTTAACTCAAATGACCTCATTTTAGAAGTTACATAGTGTCATGCTTTATTTGTAAGAACTGAGTACCATTCAGGAGAAAGTGAGTTAGGGTCTTCCTTTTGAGGAGTGGCAAAGAATTTGTTGACATTTCAGAAATCACCACAAAAAGCTAGAGGCTTTTGGATGTGCTTTCTGTCATGGTGAATATATTATCTTGTCAATCAAATTTTGTTTCTCTTCAATGTTGATGTAAATAATTTACAAACTACTGGTCACTCCTGAGTTCTTTGTCTTTCAGATTTTAACATGAGACATGGTCTGTTTATTTATTCAGATGTTAATATTTAATTCATGGTCTGTACACAATGGAAGTAATTCTTCTGAAAGTTCTTGCTGGCACAGGAATCTTAATCTTGTAGTGTTTTTTGTTTTTTTGTTTTGTTACATCTCCTAAAAACCTCTTTTCATGGATTTACAAAACAGGTAACTAATGGGAAAGTTGCTTTTCTTGTTGATCCTGTTAAAAGACTAAACCATACCTCTTGTTGTTCTTGAAATGGTTTTATATTTACAAACTTATCTTTTTTATTTATTCTGGGTGGCAATTTATTTACAAATATGCTCATGGGCCTGGGCAATCTGCAGGTCTTGTTGCCTGAAAGGAGATGCAGACCATTTACAGAAACAAGACACATGTGGTAGAGTCTTCCAGTGTGTGTATGGAATAAGATGCCAGATATTCTGGACAGCTTAGACTTGTAAAAAAAGCTTTGTGAGCAGAGTGAGTAAGCATGACTGTAAAAAGGGCTGAGAACTATGATATGAAAAACACGTTCACATTTATGGCTAATGTGGAGAGCAAAATTCTGATATAACTAGATTGCAGTGTTTCTTCACATAAGTTTATCATATTTGACAGGGGAACTATGCATTAAGGATTTTATATTTACTCTTAGATATTGCCTGCCAATCTGTGTGCCCAAAATCACAGAGAAATACTGAGGTGGGTAATGATTTAATGCCTTATGGAGAATCAGTGCTAAAACCCAGAATGAAACCCGAGTATAGTGACCCAGACCATACTTTCTGGTCTTCTTCTGCAAATTCTCATTCTTTGCCCTGAATTTTTAAAGATGGTTTCCTTGTTAGTTTGTTGTTTTTCTTTAAATTGTCAAATTGTTTTATAAAACTTACTTTTGTTTTTAAAAACTAGCCCTGGCTGGTAGCACAGTGGGTTAGCCGACGGCCTGCAAACCCCAAGGTCGCTGGTTCAATTCTCTCCTGTCTTCTCTTTCTCTGGAAATAATAAATAAAATCTTAAAAAAAAAAAAATTAGTGTAGTACAATTTATCTTCCATTGATCTAACAACTATGAATTTGAATACAAATATGGAATGTTTTGTATTAAATTACTACTACAATACAGACATAGAACAGTTTTATGGACCCCTCCCCTCAAACATGTTTGTTATGTACAGCATCCTTCTTTTTAAAAATTTTATTGTATTGTTGTATTACATTCTATTTCCCTCCCTGCTTTCCCCTAGCATCTTAATGTAATCAAAGTTTCCCTCCACCTTTATCCTCTGATAATCACTAATCTGCCTTCATCAATTTGTTTTTCTTTTTTCAAGAATGTCATATAAATGGAATCATACAGTATGTAACCTTTTGAGGCTGGTTTCTTTCACTTAGCATAATGCCTTTGAGAATCACCCAAGTTATTGTACATATCCATAGTTTATTCACATTTATTGTAGACTTGTGTGTGTTTGTCACAGTTTATACATCCATTAACCTTTTGAAGGACTTCTGGTTGTTTCCATTTGTTGAATAGAGTTCCTATAAACTTTTGTGTGTAGGTTTTGTATGAGCATAGTTATTTACCTAGTCCAAGGATCAGCAAACGTTCCCTGTCAAGGACTATGTCGGCTCTATTTTAGGCCATATGGTCCCTGCTGCAGCAGCTCAGCTGTTGTGGTATGAAAGCAGCCATATACAATACATAAAAGAATGGATGTGGCTGGTCCAATTAGACTTTATGTACAAAACAAGAGGTAGGCCAGACAAAGCGTGTGGCCATAATTCACCAACTCTTGTTCTATAGTTCAGTAAATACTTGGGAATGGGATTGTGGGTGCATGATAACAACAGGTTTAACTCAATAAGAAATTGCCAGTTTATTTTTAAATAATTTAGTAGTATTTGAGCGAACCCAAACGTGGCTGGTTCAACTCCTCAGTCAGGGCATATAACCAAGTTGCTGAATCAGGTCTCCAGTCAGGTCTGTGGCTGGAGGCAGGTGAAAGGCAACCACACATAGATGTTTCTCTCATTCTCTGCTTCTCTCCCTTCCTCTCTCTCTGAAAATAAAGAATAAAATCTTAAAAAAAAAACAAGAAAAAAGAGAGAGATAGCTCTTTCTTTAAAAAAAAAATCGTATTTGAGTTATGGAATGTTAATGAACGCATACCTTATGGTTTGCACATCAGGCTCACATAATTTATGATAAGGCAAGCTTTGGTGTTGTCTTAAATTGAAGATCTATTTTACTTTCTTTTATTCATATTCATGTGAGGTCTCTTGGCTTGGATTGATCTTTTCTTCCCAGGTGAAGTGCTTATCCTTCTTTCAGTCATTTTTATTTTACTTACTAAGATATGATGGGATATTTTGGGAGGTTATTAGGACACAGTGAGAGCTGCTAGGTTTTTAAATCAATGAAACAGTTGATTTTATCCTCAATATTGAGTGTAATTGGATAGGTGGTCATCATACCATAACACTTAGTCTATTTGGAAGTGTTTGTTTATTTTTGCAATAACAGACCCAGACTGTCCATAATGACTGTTGTTCTCTGTTTTGTCTGTGTGATGCAGAATTAGCTTTTCATAAGCAGTATTTTGCCGTGATTCCCATTGCCACAAAAGCAAGGATTTGCAATTGGAAGGGAAGCAAAGCTTCTTGGATATACTACTAGCTAATGAAGTGAAATGGTGCATAAAGCAAAGGAGGTATTATCTTTCTGGTTGTGATTGATGTTTAGTTTTGCTCTTCCGGGAAAGCAGTGAGACCTCAGGATCATGACAACAGCATAGAGCTGGAAAAACATTTTGTACTAATCTTTGTGCCTCTTGATGTGATGGTTGAAAGGTTACGTCTGTGGGTAGGAAGTGCTGCTGTTACTACATGCATTTTATAGAAAGCGACTGGAAAAGCTCTTTTTCTGCCTTTTGTGGACTTGGGAACTGTTAATTATATCAAAGATAATCTCCTTTAAGAATCAAATAAATCATGGACCATATTCCCAGAATGTAAAAAAGAACACACACACATATTTTACATATACAATATCTCCACAAATTAAATATGTAACTTCAGGAATTCATTTACTTCAGTTCAGCACCCTTTAATATATCTTTCTGTGAGAAATGAAATGCTTTATATTGGTTCTAATACAGTAGCCACTAGCCATACTTGGCTTATGAGAACTTAAAATGTAGCTAGTACAACTGAAGAACTGTATTTTTATTTAATATAATTTAAATTAATTTAACTTTAAATAGCCACATGTGACTAGTGGCCACTGTATTGGATAACACAGGTTTATTAAGCTCTTCTTTGTCCCCTAGGTTAGAATCCCTATAAAAGAGGCCTTGGGTATTCCACTTCTTGAGAGTTTAATTTGTTCACTTTGTTTCTGATGTTTTTATATCCAAGCAGTAGTGATTATATCTGTTTATGTTAAATTTAAACACAAGTTTAGTTTTCTCTTAATATGTATCTTCTTTATTACTCAGAGAGATTTAAAGACCTTTCCAGCCTTTGATCCTTTTCTTACAAAATGCTGTATGTGTCTAGAGCAGGTTTGTCCTGGACTGTTAGGTTTGTGCAGAGAATGTGAGGTGAAGAACTGTGTAGTGCTGCACTGTGGGATCTATCCCTTGTGTCACTGTGTCACTTTGTCCTGCTTGGGAACACTGATGATTTAGAGACACCTTCACCCAAGGATTTTTTTAAGTGAATATTTTTATATTGAGTATATTTTAGTAACAGCATAAAAGGGTTAAGGCTGATCTACATAAAATCTGATTTTTAAGTTTTAGTGGCAATGGTTCTTAATCCTCTAGCTCTAGAGATTCTCATTTGAATGGGGTTGGTTCTGGGCATCACAATCTTTTTGAAAGGTCCCTAATTGATTCTGATGTCCAACCAGGCTTGAAAATCTCTCACATATGTGAGGTTAATTATTAGTGGACCTGGGGTAGAAGTGTCAGGTAAAATATTATGAATTGGAGACTATTCATAATCCTTCTTCCAGTTGTAGCCTAGATTACAAATCTTGAGTGTTGAGTGAAGTACCAGTGGGAATGGGCCTTTTTGTGCTCACATATTCAGACTTGTCTGAGGAATTCCTTTAAAGATCAGTGTTTGGACAGAGAAACTAGTGGGACTTTGTTTTTAATCATCACTACCATTAAATTTATTGAAAAAATTAAGATTGTAAATTACTTGTGAGTAAAAATGCCATTTGAATTGACTAGATGCTTAATGCTACCATTATAAATTTGATTAATATTTAAAAAATTTTTAAATCATCTCAAGAATTATTTTGAATAGTCCAGAACATGCATATTATATGTACACCTATATGCTTACAGACATAGCATCTTTGCAAAGATATTCAAGAAGTTAGTAACAGTGATTGTTTCTGTGTAGGCCAACCTGGGTCACAGTGATGGGATATTATTTTTACCATATATTATTTTCAGTGTATTTTCTTTTAATCCCATGCAGACATTTTTTCAATAGCTAAAAATGCTTTTTAAAAGAAGTTTTGCAAATATGCCTTTAGTTTTTTCCTATCTATTTAGGCAGTAGAGATCAACCTCATAGGCATTGAAATCCAAGAGCTCTGTTTATTGTTTGGTACATTGCTTCTTGTTTTGAATGTGCTTTTTATGTGTACACATCTGGTCTTTTCTATTCTGAACCCACATTCTAGGTTTTTATTTTGCTTTACTTTTTCTCATGGCCCTTTTATTTCATCAGGGCCAAATTTGTCTCTCTTTATCTTTCCCACTAATTATTATTCCTTTATTATTTAACTGAGTTAATGACACTATCATTCTTCCCTTCATACAGGCTGGAAATCTTAGCTTCTGTCTGTTCCTTTTGATTCTGAAAAACATCCCAGTCTCAGATTCTCAATCTTTTATTGATGGCATTTCTCATATTCTCTCATAACATTTCTCCTCACCTCTACTTCCACCGGCACTATCTTTATCACTGAAAAAATCATTACAATATCAATCTATATTTCACACTATATTTAGAAAGATTTTCTTAATATACCATCCTGCTTAATAGAATTTATTTTTAACCTAGTATGTAAGGCCTTTTTTGATCTGCCACGGCCTTGTGCAAGCCTCATCTCCAGCCCTGTTCTTTAGCTATGCCAAACTACTAGCAAGACACAGCAGCATGTCTTGTGCGTTCTCTTCTGTATACATACAGTGTCTTTGCTAGAAATAAGGTCTTGCCCATGTTTAGCTGAATGAACTGTTCATTTTCTAAAACGTAGTTCAAATGTCACCTTCTTCATTGACAGGTAAGTGCTTCTTTCCCAGTTCTTAGAGCATGTTGTTTACTTATTTATTATTGTTTATTACAGCACTTATCACATTACTTCTGTAATATCTTTTAGCTTAACTATAAGCCCCTAGAAGGTAGAATGTGACCTAATTATCTTTCTGTTACTAACACCTAGCAGAGTACCTTGATTTAATAAGTTAATAAACTAACAGGATATAAACTTAACACATACAAAATTTTTGTGCCCTTCATAATTCATTTGAACTCACTAATTTAATGTTTTTGATAATTTCATATGAGCTAAATTAATTTTTACATATATGAAGGGTATATTAGATTGGGAAAGATGTTTATGTACTTTAAACATCTGACATTAAGCCCTGGCTGATGGCACAGTGGATAAGGTGCTGGCCTGCTAACCCAAAGGTCGCTGGTTTAATTCCCAACCAGGGCACATAATCGGGTAGCAAGCCAGGTCTCCAGCCAGATCCATAGTTGGAGGCAGGTGAAGAGCAACCATACATAGATGTCTGTCTCCCTTTCTGCCTCTCTCCCAGCCCCTCTCTCTAAAAATAATAAATAAAATCTTAAACAAAAAATAGCTGACATTTTTAAGTAGCTTTAGATTATTCAAAATACTTTTTTTTCCTTTTAAAAATTTTCTTTTTTTAAAAATTTTATTGTTGTTGTATTACATCCATCCCCTTTTTGCTCCCCTCTATCCCCATCCCCACCCACCCATTCCCCCCAAAGTCAATCACCCCTGTTGTCCATGTCCATGGTTCCTTTATACTAGGTTCTTGTCTAAACTGCTCCCCTTCCTTGCCTCTGCCTCCCCTCTCCCCCAACCCCCTTTTCCCTGACCACTGAAGGCCTATTCACTGTATTCATATATTTGGTTCTGTTTTGCTTGTTGTTAGTTTTGCTCATTACTGTCCCGTAATGGGTGAGATCATATGATACTTGTCCTTCACTGACTGGCTTATTTCACTAAGCATAATACTCTCCAGTTCCATCCATGTTGTTGCAAAGGGTACGAGTTCCTTTTTTTCTTTCTGTTATATAGAATTCCATTGTGTAAATGCACCAAAGTTTTTTGATCCAATCATCCACTGATGGGCACTTAGGCTGTTTCCAGCACTTGGCTATTGTAAGTAGTGCTGCTATGAACATAGGTGTACATAGGTTCTTATGAATTGGTGTTTCAGGATTCTTTGGGTATAGTCCCAAGTAGTGGAATGGCTGGATCAAAAGGCAGTTCCATTTTTAGTTTTTTAAGGAAACTCCATAGTGTTTTCCACAGTGGCTGCACCAGCCTGCATTCCCACCAACAGTGCACAGGGGTTCCCTTTGCCCCACATCCTCGCTAACACTTGTTGTTTGTTGATTTGTTGATGATTGCCATTCTGACAGGTGTGAGGTGGTATCTTATTATGGTTTTAATTTGCATCTCTCTGATGACTAGTGATGTTTAGCATTCTTTCATATGCCTCTGGGCCCTTCGTATATCTTCCTCAGTGAGTTGTCTGTTCAGGTCCTTTGCCCATTTTTTAATTGGGCTGTCTGTCTCCCTGGTGTTGAGTCCCATAAGTTCTTTATATATTTTGGAGATCAGACTCTTGTCTGAGGTATCATTGGCAATTATGTTTTCCCATACAGTTGGTTCCCTTTGAATTTTGCTGATATTTTCTTTAGCTGAACAGAAACTTTTCACTTTGATATAGTCCCATTTGTTTATTTGTTCTTTTATTTCCTTTGCCCTTGGTGAAGTATCAGTAAACATATTTCTGCATAGGATATCCAAAAGTTTATTGCCTATATTTTTCTCCAGGGCCTTTATGGTGGCACTGCTTATGTTTAAATCCTTTATCCATCTTGAGTTTATTCTGGTGTATGGTGTAAGTTGGTAATCTAGTTTTATCTTTTTGCATGTTGCTGTCCAGTTCTCCCAACACCACTTGTTGAAGTGAGGTTGTCTTTTTAATGTTCTTAATTTTGATCCTCATTTTCTTAAATAAGTCCCTTTAACATTTCATGTAATAATGGGTTGGTGATAATGAACTTTTTTAGCTTTACCCTGTCTGGAAAGCATTTGGTCTGCTCTTCCATTCTAAATGATAGCTTTGCTGGATAGAGTAAGTTTGATTGTAGGTCCTTGCTTTTCATCACTTTGAATATTTCTTGCCACTCCATTCTTGCCTGCAAAGTTTCTTTTTGAGAAATCAGCTGACAGTCTTAGGGGAACTCCTTTGTTGGTAACTCTGCTGCTTTTAATATTCTCTCTTTATCTTTAACCTTTAGCATTTTAATTATGATGTGTCTTGGTGTGGTCCTCTTTGGTTCTAGCATGTTTGGGATTCTGTGATTCCTGCACTTGTATGTCTAGTTCCTTTGCCAAATTAGGGAAGTTTTCCTTCATTATTTTTTCATACAGGTTTTCAGTTTCTTATTCTTCCTTTTCTCCTTCTGACACACCTATGATTCAGGTATTGACATGTTTAAAACTGACCCAGAGGTTCCTAAGCTTCCCCTTGTTTTTTTTTTTTTTTTTTCCCCCAGTTCTTATTTCTTCATTCTGTACTGGTGACTGTTTCTTTCTTCATGTTCCAAATTGCTGATTTGAACCCCACTTTCCTTCCCTTCACCTTTGGATTTGTGTGTATTTTTCTTTGTTTCATTTGGCCTGCCTTCACTTTTTCCTTTATGTGGTTAACATATTTAAGCATATATGTCAGGTCTGTGAGCATCTTTATTACCAGCGTTTTAAACTGTGTGTCTGTCAGGCTGGCTCTTTCTTTGTTGCTTAGTTCAGCCACTGGGACCTTGATTTGTTCCCTTTTTTGAGCCATTTTTCTTTGTCTCCTAATCTCAACAGGCTCCTGTGAACCTCTGTGTCTTGGGTAGAGCTGTAGCATCTATTAGTTGTGAGGGGCAGAGCCTTGGGTATTTGTCAGTGCTCGGTGACCCATTTTTCCACATTGTGGTGCTCTATGTGGGGGAGGGCTTTGAAAGGGCAAAATACTGCTTGCTCAGCACTCACACCTTTTCCAGGCATTTCTCCCTCTTCCTGTATGGGACCAGCTCCTCTCTAACTGTTGCTGTGTCCATGGTTCTTACAGTTGATGTGTGTCAGCGTTTCAGGACTGTGGGTGCCTCTAAACAAATGTACTGCTATGAAACTGGCAGTTTCTTCCTCTGCCCAAACCCCCACTGTTTTTCACAGTCAGAAGCAATGTCGCTTTATTTCATATCCCATTCCTCTTATTATCCCCTTCCCCCTGGCTGGGAATTAAACCAGCAACCATTGGGTTTGCAGACTGGTACCTTTATCCACTTTGCCACCAGTCAGGGCAGTGGATGAGTATTTCTTTTTTCTGTGTTTTATTTATTAGACTTCCATGCAGCTCGATTTTCCAGAATTTCTGGCTGTCTCTAGTTTTGAGGTTGATGTATTGTTTTTTGTTATGGGAGGGAGTTGCAGCATGTCTATCTAGGCCTCCATCTTGGATTCTTAAGCAGAATATATTTATTACAGGGTGTTTGTAGCTTACAGCAGAAAGGAAGAAAGAGGCAGAAGAAAGGGGCTGTGGGCTCATAGTTGACCTTTTCCACATATCTCCCAGTGCTATACCACAGAGCTGGGCTAATAGGGAAGTTGTTGCTTTCTTTATGGATTCAGATGGGGTTGTGGAGGGCAGCAGCAAAATCTGATCTAACTGTTTACATATGTCCTTCCAGTTAAGAATGGCTTTTGGCCCTGGCTGGTGGCTCAGTGGGTAAGGCACCAGCCTGCACTAATTCAGTTCCCATCTAGGCCACATAACCAGGTTGCAAGCCAGGTCTCCAGCCAGATCTGTAGCTGGAAGCAGGTGAAAGGCAACCATACATTGATGCCTCTCTCCCTCTCTGCCTCTCTCCCATACTCTCTAAAAATAATATATCTTTTTTTTAAAAAATGACTTTTGCATTTTTTAATGGTTGAAAAAAATTACAAAAGAATAGTGTTTTGTGGGACCAAAAATTACATGAAATTCAAACTTCTGTGTTCATGCATAAAGTATTATTAGAACAGACTAATTCATTTCCCTGTTGTATATGGTTGCTGTCAAACTACAGCAGAAACCACATGGCCCTTCAAGAAAAAGCTTGCTAATCCCTACTCTAGAAGACAACACTCTTAGCACCACTTCAGGAAGCTACTTTTGTAATTCCTTGGTCTGCAACTGTATTGCCAGAACTATGGCCAGTCCAGTGGGTGTGTCACCTGCCTCCCTGCAACCAGGAGGGTAATTACTGGATTTTCAGATCTCTGCTAGCACTGCAGCTAAAAAAAACATAAATGTCAGCAAGGCTGTGGTCTCTGCTTTGCTTCTGCCTTTTTAAAACTTGGGCAAGTTTGATTGGTTGAACCTAAATTGCAACAAACCCTATTTGCATAGGAGTTTTAGGAATCCCTGCTATTTGCTTTTACAGCCTTTGTAATGTTGCTTGGTAAGAAGCAGGGTAGAAGGGATGTTGAACTCCATCCAGTCCCCACTATATTTATCATACAGTGGCTATGAGAATTTAAAATGGTAGTCTTTAACTTTTTTAATTAAAATAACTTTTCCTGATTCAAAGTCATAGATTGGCTTGGCTGTAACTACTAATTGTGTAATAACTAGATTGATTATCTACTTAGGTAACAGTCACATTGCATGTATCTTGGCATTCCTTTTTTTACAATACTTTAAAGCCAGGACTGTAGCTACTATGTCCATTTTACAATAAAAGAAAATGTGGCTTAGAGTGATTTGATTTACTTTCCAAAGGTCACACAGAGAAAGAATGAATGGAGTTTAAAACCTGTGTGTGCCTGATTCCAGAAGTACTACACACTATTCTTGTTGTCTATTGCTTGTTTCTATTATGCATCATTTTTATGAGTCTAACCAGAAACATTTTATCACATATTGAGAACATTTGAGCACCTGTCATTCAGTTGTCATTGCCTTTGCAGAAGTTACAGTCTCTTAGCTTCATTGCTTCTTCGGTGCTTTTAATGTGTTTTTTTTTCCCCATAATATTGATTTCTACTTTGTGCAAAAGATCTCTGAATATGCAATACCATGTATAATTTATTAGGCAAAACACTATAGACATGTTAGTATTGATATTATTGTATGCCCTTTTTTTGAGAAACATGAGAAATCTTAAAGCAGAATATTCCTATTTGGTAATAAAAATCTGTTGTTAGCCACTTTGCAGAAACAGGGATTTTGACTTTAAAGTTGTAGAGTATGCTAAATTAGGCCAGTCAGATTGGGACTTCAGGAGACATTTCTTATGAGAATATTTTGGTGAAAGGATATTTTTAATTTAGATCGTTAGTCATAATATCCTAACTCTTTGAGGTTAAGTCCAAATATTTTGTATGGTAGGAATGGGAAAAAATAAATAAAAGCACAAAACCAGAGTTTAAAGAGAAAAATAAGACATAATAAAGTAAATAAAATACCTTAGTTTTCCTTTTAAATCAAAATTGATCATTTTATAAAACTATAAAAATACTTTATTCACAAAAGAATAAGTGTTTCTCTTGATATTTACCTCATTTTTTTCTAATGACAAAAATTGCTCAGAATATGTTAAGTTACATAATACATTGTTGTCTTTAATTGCTAATAATATTCTTTATTTGTATCTTTCTTTGATGAATTCAGCCATAAAATCATTTTTTAATTTTTTGAATATTACTTTATGTTTAGGATTATGTGATTGAATGCATGGTGTGATGATTGGGGAATACTTGAACTAAAGAAAATAGGAAACTCAAAGGAAAAGAAAAGGTAGTTAGATGTATGTAACATTTTCCTTCTATGTCAGATCTATCTAGAGATAGTAAGAAGTCTGTGCCAAGATATTACTCATGAATCGTATTACTTGTTACCATTCTGGTTACACCCTTGGTGGAAGATAGACAAAGTAAATATGGATTTTCGTCCCTGTGTGTGTTTTTAACTTCTTGGGGACAGAAATACTTGTTCTTAGAGAAAAACAGTTAGTACTGTCATTGTGAGGGATGGCTAGAAAATAAAATCACACTTGCCTTAATAAATACAATTATTTCATAAAGACAAAGGTTTTTTTAAAATTACGTCAGCATGTTCAATCATTTTCTTATTTTTGAATTATAGTTAAGATACTGTATTAGTTTCAGCTGTATACCCCAGTGATTAGACATTATATAACTAAGTGACCATCCCAATAAGTCTTGTACCCATCTTACACCACAGAGCTCACACCAAGACATATTATAATTAAAATGCAAAAGGTTAAAGATAGAGAATCTTAAAAGTAGCAAGAGAAAAGCACTTAGTTACCTACAAGGGATCTCTTATAAGATTGTCAGCTGATTTCTCAACAGAAACTTTGCAGACCAGAAGGGATTAGCAATAAATATTCAAAGAAATGAAAAATAATGAACTTCAACCAAGATTACCTAGCAAAGCTTTCATTTAGAATGAAAGGATGAAGAGCTTCCCAAATAAGAAAAATCTAAAGTCCATCACCACCAAAGCAATAATTACATGGACCCTAAAGACCTTATTGAAGAAGAAGAGGGAGAGAGGAAGAAAAAGAAAGATGAAGGAGAATAAGAAAAAAGAGGAGAAAAAAAGATATAAAGATAATAAATGATAAAATGGCAACAAATACATATTTATCAACAATTGAATCTAAAAAACATAATAAATGAACAAGCGGAACAGAATCAGACTCATAGATACAAAGAACATTTGACTGTTGCCTATTGGGAGAGGGGTTGGAGGGCTGGGTGAAAAAAGTGAAAAGTTTAAGAAGTACTGATTAACAAAAGGATAGTCATGGGGATGTATAAAGTGCAGCTTAGGGAATATAGTCAATAACAAGTATGTATGATAACAGTTTCCAGCAGGAAGCGCATTAGATGTGGAATTGTGTATCTTAAATTCAGATTTCAGCTGATTATACTTATTGGACCTTTTTGATAAATTGCTTTAGAATTTTGGAACTTAAGTTTCTTCATTTATAATATAGGTATTTTATACCATTTTGTGGTAGGAAATGAATGAATAAATTTATGTGTAAATACCTAGCATTATATTTAGTTATGGGTCTCAAGTCTGTATTTCTGCCAAAAACTGACCCAGAGGTAGGAAACAAAAGTTCCCCAAGGATTAACTCCAGCCCTGGCTACTAATTGTTAATGTTGTCCTTTTAGACTCTTTAATAAATGATTCAGTGGGAGAATGACTAGTGTTTTCACTTGAAAAGTTGATTACAAACCAATAGTAGAGTTTACATGTAAAGAAATTAACATAACCAGAGAACAAAGCTGCTAAAACCTGATTTAGCCAATGCTAAAATAGTCTGTGGCTAGGCCAGTGAAGTTCATTTGTTTTCTTTTATTGTTGAATTATCTTATTTTAATTTTATGTAATGTTAAAGATTTTATTGATTTTTAGAGAAAGGATTAAGGGAGAGAGAAAGACAGGGTGAGAAACATCAGTGTGTGGTTGCCTCTCCCATGTCCCCAACTGGGAACCTGGCCCACAACCCAGGCACATGCCCTGACTGGGAATTGAACCAGTACTCTGGTTTGCAGGCCTTCGCTCAGTCCACTGAGCCACACCAACCAGAGTAAAAATCTTTTTAAAATGTACTTATCTTCTCTGATTCTCTTCTTCCCTACAACACTGCAGCTAGATTAGGTTTCCATGCTATACTTTTACTAGTGTCATTTGCTTGGTATAACACACATTTGCCTGTATTCCATCCAGACTCTAAGCTCCATAGATTGGATATCATGCCTATCTTAAAAAGGGTTGTCATTCATAACAGATGGTAAATGCCACGTGTGCTAGTTGATATTTGCCACGGTGGTAAGTGCTTGGTAATACATTTTATAATATATTCTTGATTGAAAATTGTATTGTGTCAAAGTCATTCTGAACCATTAATTCTTATTATATAGCCACAGAAAGAATGAGAGACTATGCCAAAATTGTAATGACCCCAAAATACTAATAGGAAGTCGCTATCTTTTATTCGAGCCAAATCTAGGTTATCAAAAACTGCAAAACCATCTTAGCATGGTGGAAACCATGCATATCCTTATGAAGGTTGGAAAAAGCCCAGATTTATTTTCTCATTAGAAGCTACACAATTAATTTTAATGCAATAAAGAACACAGTTTCACTTTTCATTTTCTGAAACTGAAAATTCTCTAGATCTGAGGGAAATGGACTTGCCTGTCTCTTCCCTCTCCACAAGAGGCCTCAAAATTTATTACATAGGCCAGATTATCGTCATAGGCCAAAGGAGTCATTTCCTCTTCCCCAAGAAGATGGAGAAGTCTATCCAGACTTTATTTTGTTTGTGTTTTTTTTTTTCAAAAAAACTTTAACCTAAAAATTCCTATGAGCTCGGGCATGCCGTATACCCATAGTCTGGACATGTACAGGAGGCAGCTGATTAGTGCTTCTCTCTCACATTGATGTTTTTCTCTGTGTCTCTTTTCCTTAGAAATCAATAAACATATCTTTGGGTAAGGATTTTTTTTAATAAAAATTAAAAACCACCTCATTGTATCTAATTTAAATGATTCAATTGAGACTAATGTAAAAAATAAAATTGTTATTTAAGTCATTTTTATTGTCTAATGTAAATATATAGTTCTCTCTTATGCGTGATAGTGATTTGTTGGGTTTAGTTTGCATTCAGAAAGATTAGGAAATAGAGCTTCCTTTAGAGGGCTATAGATTTAATGAGCAGTAAGTACAACATTTCTTAAAGCATTAAGTATTGTCTTGTTCTTACAAAATATTTGTCTTTAGTGTATTGCTGATATCCAAAGGATGTTACTTCAGTATATATTTTATTATATTTCTTAGTTTCTTTCACTCTTCACTGTTTTTAAGACACAATCATGTGAAATTATGTATTTTTAAATGAGTGTGAATAATTGGACACCAACCGTGTTTTACTTATTTTCATAGTGATGCGCAGTGATTGGCCTCTAGCTTCCAAGTCCCCATTTACCGCAAATAACAGTATAATACACACCTATTTAGAAGTCCTTATCCTTAAGAACTTATTTGAGATGTCTACTGAGAAGCATTATGCAAAATTGCCTTTAGATCCCCTCTGCCAGTCTGTTTTCCCACCAGTAAGTGGGTCCTATCTGCAGGTTTAAGAATACAAGGGAAGGAACCAAGATGGTGGAGGAGTAAGTGGAGCTACACCAATCTCCTCCCAACACCAAACTGGAATTACAAATTAATTGGGGAGAAATCATCCGGAATAACCAACAGAACACCAAGTGGAGAGAAGCCTTATTACCACAGACAGAACAGAAGAGCCAATTCATCACAACGTGACTGGTAGGAAGTGCGGGGACTGGTAGGAAGTGTGGAGATGCAAGAGGGCTGGCAGGGCTCCCATGGCAGTCTCTGAAGGGAAGGAGAAACTTAGCAGCAGCCAGGGGTTCCACCTAAGAAGGGTGGGATCTGACCCCCAATTGAGCTTCCCAGCCTAAAGCAACACAGCTGAGAGTAAAACAGCCCCCAGCTGTGAAAAGCAGAAATCGCCAGATTTAGCTGGCTTCACAGAGAGACTGAATTCTTAAAGGGACCATGCACAACAATACAGAGGCACCCACTTACCCTGGGCTCCAGCAGAGTGGATTAGAGAAGCTTGGGGAGACTTTGGGTCAGTGGCTTTAGGGGGAGAGTTGAGGGAGCTGCCTGTGACCCATCCCCCATATAGCCAGCAGAACACTCTCTCTAAAAAGCAGGAGCCTGAGGGGAAGCCACAGCCCCACCCATAGGAATTAATCCACCCCACCCAGCAGTGCCTAAACTTGACCCCTAATCAGAGACTGATTGGGTTAACAACTGAAAGAGACAAAGAGAGCATACCTCTAGTAGTCTCCAACTGGCTGACTAGGCCCAGACTGGAACACCAGCTGATGTCACCAAGCACAGATCCAGAAAATAAAAAAAGTGCACCTCTACAGCACAGAACGTCACACCACTAAGACAGTAAGTCAAAGCAAACCAATCTAAGAAGCGGAAACAAACAACAGCCACCTAAAATGGGGAGACAGAGAAATAAACACTCAGCAAATGGAAAGAAGGAATTCCCAGGAAAAGTGCAAAATGCAATAGAGGCAAGCACCCTATCAGACATGGAATTCAAAATAATGATGATAGAAAAGCTCAATGAGCTCAGCTAGTTCAAAGAAAACTACAAACAACTCTAGAGGAACTACAAAGAACTCCAGGAAAGCTACAAGGAACTTACTGAGAACTACACAAGCATTAAAAAGTGACACAGACACCATCAATAAGCCAGGAGGAAATGAAGAATACCACTTCTGAATTGAAGAACACAATAGAAAGAATCAAAAGTAGGCTAAAGAAAGCAGAGGATTGAATCAGCGAGCTGGAGGATAATGTAGAAAAAAAATTCCCAGTGCTCGCCTCGGCAGCATATATACTAAAATTGGAACGATACAGAGAAGATTAGCATGGCCCCTGCGCAAGGATGACACGCAAATTCTCGAAGCATTCCATATTTTTGTACATTTACACAATGGAATTCTATATAGCAGAAAGAAAGAAGGAACTTGTACCCTTTGCAACAACATGGATGGAACTGGAGAGTATTATGCTTAGTGAAATAAGCCAGTCAGTGAAGGACAAATTTCATATGATCTCACCCATTACGGGACAATAATGAGCAAAACTAACAACAAGCAAAACAGAACCAAGTATATGAATACAAGGAATAGGCCTTCAGTGGTCAGGGGGAGAGGGGTTGGGGGAAGGGAAGAGGCAGAGGCAAAAAAGGGGAGCAGCTTAGATAAGAACCTAGTATAAAGGAACCATGGACATGGACAACAGGTGGGATTGACTTTGGGGGGAATGGGTGGGAGGGGAGGGGGACAGAGGGGAGCAAAAAAGAGATGGATGTAATACAACAACAATAAAATTAAAAAAAAAAAAAATTACCAGACAGTGCAACAAAATGAAAAAAGACTGAAAAAGAATGAAGAGGTTTTAAGAGAACTGCAGGATAACATGAAAACATAATAACATCCGTATCATAGGGATACCAGAAGGAGAAGAGGAGGAGGAAGGGCTAGAAAACCTTTTTGAAACAGTAATGGCAGAAAATTTCTCTAACTTGTGAAGAGAAAATGTCATGCAAACTTCAGGAAGCACAGAGGGTCCCAAGGAAGATGAACCCAAACAGGCTCACTCCAAGACATCATCATGAAAATGGCAAATTTCAAAGACAAGGAGAGAATGCTAAAAGCAGCAAGAGAGAAACAGCTAATAACATACAAAGGGGCTCCCATAAGGTTATCAGCTGATTTCTCCACAGAAATACAACAAGCCAGAAGGAAATGGCAAAAAATATTTCAAGCAATGAAAAACAAAGGCCTGCAAATAACACTCTACCCAGCAAGGTTGTAATTCAAAATGGAAGGTGAAATAAGGAGCTTCTCAGACAAAAGAAGTCTAAAAAGAATACATCTCCACCAAACCAGCTTTACAAGAGATGCTAAAGGGTCTGTTTTAAGAAGAAGAAACAGACAGACAGAAACACCGGTACAAAGGCATAGTGCAGCTGAATGGATAAGAACCATCTTTAACTTATGAATGATTTAAAGGGATCTTGTTATAAATAGATTTTACTAAATAAGGTACAGTTTTGTATATTACTTGTATCTGCATTACTGCAGATTACATTTTCTTAGATTGGAATCATTTCACAATATGGGAAAATCAGGTTACTTGAAATAACTCAGAAAAATTGAATGCAGTTAAGGAAGAAGAAAAAGTAAGAAAATGTGGATGTATATTACATAGAACACATATTATCTTTCTTATTCACTTATAAAATACGTGCTTATTTGTGAGTGTGTAATACATAGATTTTGTTAGCAATTTATGTTTTAAATAGCAACCAACTGGTCATGGGTGTGTTGTGAAATCAGTCAATCTAGGTTAGAAAAGATGCTGAGAATGAAGACCAATTTAGATGGAAGTAACTACTAAACCATATGATTCTTATACATAGATAATATATATTCTCATATTAGAATGTAAATTAGATGAGATTCATTTCAACTAAGTCGTGGAAATATACATGCCCAGTTATGAAGGCCCTCAAACTGGGGATGCTTGGGAAAAGGAATTAATGCTATAGTAAACTTTATTATTGAAATGTGAACGTACCTAAACACTACCTCAGCAGACTCTTAAAACGTCAGAGGTTAGTTTAGGACCACATAGGAAGTCAACCACAAGTCAAAAAATAGCTAGAATACTATTCTACAAAATTATTTAAATCCTAGGGATTTTTATTTTTTTACCTCAACTTAATAGACATAATTTCTACACTGGGGACCAGCTGAACATTGCAAGTGCCATTATTTCTGAAGGCTTCAACTTGTAAAATACATGTGGAGGAAAAACAGAGGGTATTGAAAGAAGTAAGATCTGTGCACAGCCTAAATAAATAAATAAATAAATCTACTATTTAATATGGAAAACTCCAAAAAGAATAAGTTGTAGTTCCCGTTGCTTAAAATAAAGTTGGGAGTTGTATTATTGGAGGGGGGAGGGTCTGACTTAAAAACCAAATTCATTGTTTTTACTATGAGTTTGGCACTGTCTCTAGGACAACTTTCACAAAAGTGAGTTCTGCAATGCACCATTTCTGTGATATATTTTACAAAAATAGCATTCTAGAATAAAATAAGTATTAAAGAAGAAAAAACTGCTTTATTTTGCTACAATATATCTAAAATACTATCTTTTAACGTAATAATTATGTAATCTATTGGCATATTTTAAATTTTTTGTATTAACTCTTCAAAATCCATTATGTACTTTAAATATGTGTAACACTATATATGGGTGTAAATGTATTTTTGCATGTGTTTGATAATATTGCAATTCATATTACTTCAAAGAGTAATTCTTTAAATAAATGAATTAACGTAGGCATTTTGGAATAATGAAAAGAAAACTTTGTATTAATATGATTTGAGAAGCTGACAGAAGGCAGGAATTAAATGGTGAATTGTCTGGATGTGAAAGGAAAAAAAAAGTACACATTGGTGGTTACAGAATAGACAGGGGGATGTTAAGAAGAACAAAGGAAATAGAGAAGCCAAAGAACTTACATGCATGACATGATCATGAACTAAGGGGGCAATGCTGGAGGGAATGAGGTACTGGGTGGAGGGGGGCAAAGGGAGGAAAATTGGAACAACTGTAATAGCAAAATAAATATATTTAAAAAGTAAAATAAAAATTTGAAAAAAAAAGAATACAGGGGAGTTTCCAGCTTTCAGTTTATGCTAACATAATTAGTGTAAAGTGGTGTTTCCTTATTTTAATCTGTATTTCTTTGCTTACTAATTAAATGAAAACATCTCTTGATATGTTTCATGGCCTTGAGGTTTCTAGTTTATTTCTTTTTCCTCATTTCCTCATTGGATTGCTTTGTTTTTCTCATTGATGTGGGAACTCCTTGTAAATTCTAAATAGTAATCCCTTCACTTTTAGATATTTCAAACATTATTTTCTGTTACCTCACTTTTTTGTTTGGTTCTCAGTTCTTTGCCGCGCCAAAAAATTTCATTTTGATGACTCAAGTTCACTTTATTTTTGCATATGGAATGTGATTTGGAATTTATGCTTAAATTCTTACTTCATAAAGGTTTTCTTATTTTCTTCTATTAACTTTATAGTTTTATGTCTAATTTTGGGATCTTTAAATCTTCTTGAACCAATTTGTATATGGCTTTATGTAGAAGCCTAGTTTATTTTATTGTTAAGGTGAGTGTGTGTCTCAGTACCACCTACAATAACAAGTGCACCTTTTCCGGTGACCTTAAACATATATTAGGTCCCCAGTACATACTTTGGTCTGTTTCTAAGCTCTGTCATCTGTACCCTGGCCTAGTCTTATGTCAGTCAGCCACTGAACTTGTTACTATTGTTTGGTAGAGGATTATTTTCAAAATGTAAAAATTATATAATTTAATTTTTAAGTTTCATTATCATTATTGCCTTTTATTTTCCTTAAGTACATTTCCTTAAGGACATATTATGTTTAACACTTTAGTAACTATTAGGATCCTTGAAACCTATGTTTTGGAAATTCTTTATTGGGTTCTTTGAGTGCTCTATAACTGTTTTGGAATTATAAATTTATTTAAATATAATTTAATATAATTGCTTTACAGATCTCTATTTTCCATTTTGTTAAAGTACTAAATTTTGCCGGATTTGAACTTCAAATTTGGATTTCAAATTAAATGAGTTATCTTGTTTGAAGTTCGAGAGTATACTAAATAGTGTAAAGTTTCAGATCTTGAAAAAGTTAAAAGCAGCTGAAGTTGGGTTTTTTTTTCCTCCAACTTGTTGGAATAGGTTACAAACCAGTTCAAGTATTTCAAGTAATCAGAGTTGGCATAGCTTCATGTTTCTTAATGAATTAGCATATGCTCTACTAGGAGCATAAACCAAAATCAACTGAAATATCTTAGAATGAATGACTGTTTTGACCATAGGATGTCTTTTTTTTTTTTTTAAATGTCATTTCAAAAAGAAAAATAAGCTGAACAGTAATTTATACATTTTTGAAACCTAAGTCTTGGCGTATTAGCATTTTCCCTACCTAGAAAATTTTGCTCAATCTAAATTGTAAATTTTTGATTTTTTAAAAAAGATTTTATTAGTTATTTTTAGAGAGAAGGGCAGGGAGGGAGGAAAAAAGGGAGAAAAACATCAATGTATGGTTACCCTTCAGCTGCTTCCAGTTACAGACCTGACTGGAGACCTGGCTTGCAACCTGGTTATATGCCCTGACTGGGAAATCAAACCAGCGACCTTTGGGTTCGCAGGCCAGTGCCTATCCACTAAGCCACCAGCCAGGGCCTAGAATGTTATACGTACTTTCTATATATAGGGAGGTTAGGTTGCAAAACAAAACTTTTTGTGTACCCTTCATCTACGGAACAATTTATTTCTTACAGCTTGTGTATTGAAGCAATTCGATTTATAAGTCTAGATATTGGAAATAAAATATATAGGTTATTTAATGTCATCCTTCAAATTCTAACCCTGTAAGCAAATATCTGCACTAGGTTTCAGCCTTTTCCCTTGTCCCCCAACTCTAGTTAAGGTGTTAATTGTGAAGTGTGAAAAGAGACAAGCAGAATGAAAATAGTTGCTAAGTGTGCTTGCTCCTCCTGTCCTGTAATAAAGTCAATGCCTTTTTGGGTTGTTCCCCGCAAACTGAGAATGAGGCTTTATTATGACATGTTAAAAAATAAATGCAAAAACCTAGGAAACAGTCATCTTTCTACCACCAGGGGGTTCTGTGCCATTTATTCAGGGTAGCTTCTTATTTTATCATATGGCATTCCTTCTGAGAGATTGAGACTCTTATGAGAAAATTATGATAAACTGAGTTGTACTTTGAAAACTTGTTTTCCCAGAATAAAAGGCAATATATTTAAAATATTATTGTTAATATTTCACATAGATTTATAAAATGTATCAAATAGTTAACTGATCAGAATAGCATTTTTCTTCTCATTCTTCCCCAGAGGCAGTTTTTAAAATAGGCCACATGTGATCAACAGTTAAATAATGTAATTAGGACATGGCTATTTGTGATAATCATCCTTATGTTTGGTACAGTGGAAGGAGTAGAGAAATGTAGTTTTGTTATTAGTGCTCCTTTCCCTCCACACCTTCACTCTTCAGCACCCATCCCTCAACCCCTTTCGTGAAAGTGTACCCCTGAGCCATTAGAATGGAAATATATTTTTATATTTTATTTGTAAAACACCTAATGTAAAAATTATAAGGAAGCAATAATACTCAGGTTAGCAAAAGATTATTTATATTCAGCAACAGGTAATTTTTTTTTTTGAGATTCATATCAGTACCACTTTTATTTTAAAGTATGTTTCTTTAAGGATTTCATTAAGTGTCCTAAATGTTTTCATTCATATAATTTTATTAAGTAAATAAAGAGTATTTATAAAATAAATTGGATAGAGGAATTTATGGAAAAGCTAATAAGGTGTCAGCAGGACGATTTCCTGCCTTTATCCATCCAGCCATCATCTATAATACACTTATTAATCATCTTTGTAATTCACATGCTATAGCAAACACTAAAAAGTTGAGTATAAAACACTTAGGTCACTGACCTCACACTAGGTTCAATTTTAAGGAATGATGGTGGCACTGCCTGTTTACTGGAGATGCCCTCCAGAAATTTTAAGATGTTTTTACCATATCTGTGGTAGGTTGAGAAATAACCTTTGTTAGATAGAATCAGACTAGGTTATCGGCTGTTGACTGGAAGTACAGCGCTGGTGGAGAGGCTTGATTTGGATACTTAGTGCTTGTTTTTCTAGGTGATGACAATGAATGTATACGGATTTGGTGCTGGTGGATGATAGGCAATGACATGGTCATACACAGGGTAAATGAATATACATTTTTAGAACAGAGAGCAAAGCATTGTCAGAAAATTATATATTAATTTTCATTTCCATTATTACTGGTGCGGTTGTGCAACCTTTTATATATTTGTCATTTTCCTTCTCTGTGAATGCTTTTTATCTTTTGTCCATTTTCCCATTCGTGGTTTGCCTTCCTCTCATTGATTTGTAATCATCCTTTACATATTTTGGATCTGATGCTTTTTTGTTCTTTATGGGTGTTGCAGATAGTTTTCTCCATTTTGTATCTTGTGTTAACTTATTTTTTTCTATTGGTTTTTTTCATGGACAGAGTTTTCAATTTTGATAAGATCGATGTTGCATGTATGTGTATGTGTGTGTATTTGGTTTTTTGGAAGGCATTCTTTAATCTGAGGTTATAAAAATATTTTCCAACATATTCTTCTTATTTTTCAAATTAATGTCTTAGTTGCTTTGACGACAGGACATGATATATATAAACTACTGAAAGAAGAGCTAGGTGGCTTGAACAGGGAAATTTAGGGCTGGTAGGGATGCCTTGATAAATATTTCTTTCAATCAGTGATCAAATTATTACTTTGGGGATATGTTTATATTGTTTTAGGATCAAGTAAGGTCATGAACTATCTATCCGTGGTTGGCTTTGGGGCAGTAAAAGAAAAGGGGGGTGCGGGGGAGGAGGCAGTTTCAGTCAGAAGAAAGACCATATGGGAAAAGCATCAAGGGTGTGAAATTGCATGACATATTCCGTAACAGCAGGACTCCTCTTTAGTATGTCACACACTGTGACGGACACTAAAAAGTTTAATATAAAACTCTTAGGTAGTAAGAGTGTGAGCAAAGGATGAGGGGAGTGGTACTGTAAATGACAGCTTCAAAATTAGATACGCAACAGATTTTGAGGAGGCTTTTATGCCTTGAAAAAAAGTATTTTGATGCCATCCTTTTGTAGACAGTCATGTCACTTTAAGGGAAATTATGTACTGATCTATTTGGAATTTCAGAAAAATGGATAAAGCTACACCATGGAGAAGATAAGAACTGAAGTTGATTCTCTCACAGCAGATACTTAAGGAATTAAATAACAATACCATTGTTCAGAATCTAGTTGGGATACTTTCCCCATAATCAGCTGTAGAGGCTGCAATGCATTCTTGTAATTATTTGTGGTGAATTTTTAATCTTTTGAAAGGATTTGATGGTTAATAGTAGGCAAAAAAAGTTTTGGATGAAGTTTATAAACTAAGACAAATGAACAAGCTGGGTAATTCCATTTTTGGTAAAACCAGATATATGATGACACTGAATTCTAGATGTAGTTTATAAAATGCTCTGAAAGCAGTCTTTAAAGAGGAATTTTAAAAAGTGTTTTGAGCCATGCCAGCATCGTTATGTGTACATAGCCTTATAAGATTATTAATTGATAGACCACAGCTCATCTGAATGTATCAATTTTGATATTTTGATAAAATAAAAGGTATACAGAGTCATAATTAAAACCTTCATTACCATGTAATCAGTCTCTGCAGAAACCAACGTTTACCAGTCATTTTTTGCTATTATTTTTTTATTACCTTTTTTGTTTGTGAGGTTTCACTAATATAATTCTACAAATTCTTTTGCACTTGTCATTTTTCTTTCATTACTTTCAGATCACAGCATACACATTCCCGCTTTTTCAGTAATGATTGGTTGTTGATGCTAGGAAGCTGGCTGTTCTCAGTTGTTGATAACATCAGTTCTCTTTGGAGAATTCTGGCTTATTACCTTTTTTTTTTTGGTCATCCTCTGCTTACCAGCCAAAAGTAACTATTAAATAATAATTGTTTTGTTTTCTGCCCTGCCTTCATATTCATAGTTCTTAAGTTCTGAATTTATACCAGTTTTTGCTGAATACTTTAAAAAATGCACTATGGGGACTCCTGGAGAGCTTTGCAAAACAACAGCAACAACAAACATCACGCCCAGGTCTGCCGTGACAGGCGTTGATTTAATTGCTTTGGGGGGAAATGTTGATTAGGGCATGATCTTTACATTTCACAATCTTGTTTTATTTTTCTAGTGTTGGTAAAAGACAATATACAGCCATGTACCAATGGGAGGTATGCTATGATAAAGATACAAGATTGTATGCAAACACAGTGAGAATCCCAGAATGCTTTCTAGAAGAGGCGCCGTTGAGCTGAGATTTTTAAAACATTTTCTTTTAGATTTTTAATTATTTATTTGCTTATTTATTGTTGGGGTTTTTTTTGTTTGTTTTTTTTTTGTTTTTAAGAGAGAAGGGAAAGAAGGGAGAAAGAGAGGGAAAGAAACATCCACGTGCCAGAGAAACATTGATTGATTGATTCTTGCACCCCTACCCAGGGACCTGGCCTGTAGCCCAGGCACATGCCTTGACCAGGAATCAACATGTGACCTTTCAGTTTGCAAGATGAAGCTCCACCCATTGAGCTGCCCCAGTTGGGGCTGAGCTGACATTTAAAGAGAAATTAGTAGTAATCAGCTAAATGTAGAATTGCTGAAGGGGCAGGAGCCCCCAAGAGAGAGTTCAGAGTGTCTGGAGGCACAGGAATGTGAAGACAATGCAGAGAAGCCTGCATGAGGCAAGGTGTGGGTAGAGTAAAGTGGAAAGGTGGGAGATGAACAGAGTTAGAGCCAGGCATGGGCCAGGTAATCAAGACCCTTAAAATTTGTACTTTCCTTAAAAGCTATGGGGATCTCTCCTAAGTTCATTTGTTTATTTCTGTGGTGTATTAAATCCTTAGGTGTTAAGGGTTTGGAGAGCACACTCTCCTTTCAAGGAATCTGTAGTTTAATGAGAGATGCAGAAAGAAATAATGGTTACTTATGTTGTTAACTTTTAAATTTAGAATAAATGGTTGTAAATGTAATTTTTTTGGAGATGTTTAAGGACTTCAGTCTTCATGAAATATGAGGATTTTTTTTTAAAGATTTTATGTACTATTTTCAGAGAGGGGAAGGGAGAGTGGCAGTGAGGGAGAGAGACATCAATGTATGGTTGCCTTTCACCTGCCTCCAGCTACAGACCTGGCTGGAAACCTGGCTTGCAACCTGGTTATGTTGCCCTGGCTGGGAATCGAACCAACAACCTTTGGGTTTGCAGGCTGGCACCTTATCCATTGTGCCACCAGCCAGGGCACGATTTTCAATAGGAAAATCTTGATCAATGCCCTGAAGTATAATGGCTCTTACCATCTTGATTGTTTGCAGTCCTGGGGCACAAAGGTAGAACTGCTTATGGTTTTCTGAAATAATAGCTTTTTATATATGTTGATTACTAAGCTTATTAGCTATTACCTGAAATGAACATTTTTCTAACATTTGAGTCCCCCATCAGTTGTAGATTAACAGTCAGTAATGGTAGCTGTCACTTATTGAGTACCTATGCCAGCTATCACTGTAGGTGCTTTCCATGCAGTAACTCATTTGAACACTAGTAGAGAGATTCTGGCAGTTACTGGTTTTTTACACATGAGGAACCTGGTGTACAAAGGTGATAACTGACCTACCTACTCAAGGTGTATAGCTGTTAAGTAGTGCTGCTAGTATTTGAATCTGGCATTAGTTAACCACTGTGCTATACTAGCACAGTGTGTCTCTCTGAATGATGAATGTTTTATGACAAACTACATAATTAAAGTAGTACAGTGGGTTAGAAGATAGAACAACAAACCATGCCTAGAGGTTTGGGAAAAACATTTCTGAGGCAACCTGAGAGGTTACCCACTAGGAAAAGGCAAGAAGGGGGCACCCTTGGAGAAGGAACAGCATATCTACGTACACAGAAAGCTGAAGAGCCTAACAAGGCTGGGAGATATTTTCCATGTACAGTAGCAAAATTTAGCGAAACTGGTTGTTTAGTAAGAGGAGACTGGACATATAAATGGGGCCAGAGTGTCTAAGAACTTAGATATTAGATTAAGGTGTTTCAAGTTCTTCTTGGGCAATAAGGAATCAACAAAAGTCTTAGAGAAATAGTGTGATATCTATTTTGTTTTTCAAAAAGAAACTGAGGAACTGTAGAGAAAATGCATTCAAGGCAAGGATGCCAAGTCACAGTCTAGTGAGATTTAAATTAACTTAAAAAAATTTTTTTAGGTATTTATTTATTTTTAGAGAGAGGGGAATGGAGGAAGAAAGAGAGGGAAGCACTAATGTGCAGTGTACAAGAGATACATCAGTTGGTTGCCTGTTGCACACCCCTAGCTGGTGACCTGGCTCAAAACCCCAGTGTGTTCCCTAACTGGGAATTGAAGCATGGTATTTCAGTTCGCAGGCCAGTACTAAATCCACTAAGCCATATCAGCCAAGGCTAAACTAATATTATTAACTTTTTAAGAAAGAGGTTTAGGTTCTCTTGATTTTTTGTTTTTGTTTGTTTGTTTTGTGTGTATGTGTTTTCATCATTGATTTGTTGCCCTAATTTGTCTTTTTTTTTCTTCCTTTACCCTTAAATTGCTCCTCTTTCTCTCTGTTTTTTTAAGGTTATTTTTAGATCATCATCTTTTGTAATACATGCATTTAGTGCTGCACATTTCCCTTTAAGAACATCTTTCACTGAATTTTATACATTTTGTTTAGTTATGGTTTCATTTACTTCAAAATGTTCTTAAATTTATCTTGACACTTCTTTGACTCATGTTATTTAGATGTGTATAGTTTCCAAATATTTGGTACTTTTCCAGCTACCTTTAGTTACTGATTTCCTGGTTCCATTGTGATCTGAGAGCATATTTTGTATGGTTTCCACTCTTTTGAATTTGTAAGGTGCATTTATGGCCCTGGATCCGCTCTGTCTTGGTGAATGTTCCATGTAAGTTTGAAAAGAGTATGTATTCTGTTGTTCATTGGAATGTTCCATAGTATCAACTGTAGATTTTGTCGATTGAGGGTAATGTTCAGTAAACCGTATCTGTATTGCTTCCCTGCACACTTGATCTCAATTATTGTATGAGGGCTGTTGAAGTCTCCAGCTCTCATCATGGGTTTGTCTTTTTTTCTGCCTTCAGTTCTACCAGTTTTTGCCTCCTGTAGGTCAATGTTCATGTGTCTTGAGGAATTGACCCTTCTGTCACTATGTAATATAATACCCTTTTTTCTCCAGTATTTTTCCTTGTCTAAAAGTAATACTCAGCTACTCAGCTTTCTTCAGATTGGAGTTAGCATGGTGTATTTTTCTCTATCTCTTTTTACTTTTAAACTATCTGATTATTCCATTTGTTATTCATGATTACTATTTATATTTGAAATAGCTTTCTTATAGATATCATGTATAGTTGGGACTTTTTTCAAGATTTTATTCACTATTTTTACAGAGAGAGGAAGGGAGGGAGGAAGAAAGTGAGAGAAACATCAATGGTTGTCTTTCACCTGCTTCCAGCTGGGGTCCTGGCTGGAGACCTAGCTTGCAAGCTGGGTATGTGCCCTGACTCAGAATCGAACAGCAACCCTTGTGTTCACTGGCCAGTGCTCGATCCACTAAGCCACTCCAGCCAGGGGTGGGACATATTTTTTAATCCACCATGATACTGTCTGTCTTTTAATTGGTGCATTTAGGCCATTTACATTTTAAATGATGGCTGACAGTGGATAAGGCACCAGCCTGCGAACCCAAAGGTTGCTGGTTTGATTCCCAGCCAGGGCACATAACAAGGTTGCAAACCAAGTCTCCAACCAGGTCAGTGGCTGGAGGCAGGTGAAAGGCAACCATACATTAATCTCTCTCTCTCTCTCTCTCTCTCTGCCTCTCTCCTTTCCCCTCTCTCTGGAGATAATAAAATCTTTAAAATAAAATAAAATAAAATGATGGCTGATAAAGTTCGATTAATCTGTTATATTTGTAACTTTGCTATTTATACATATCTTCTTTGTTTATGTCCATCCTCCTCCTGCCTTTGGTTTTAACTATTTAATGATTACTTTTTATCTCCTCTTTTTACATATTATTTAAACTTATTTTTAACATTAAGAGTTTAGTGGTTGCCCTAGAATGTACATGTTTTTCCCTAGTCTTTACCTTCATATAACACTTTATCACTGAAGTGTGTGTGTGTATGTGTGTTATAAAAGATTCCAAATTCCTTTTCATCTCTTATGACATTGCTGTCATTCATCTTATTAATTTGTAAACTCCAAATAATCACCTAATACATTATTACTAATATTCACAATTTTTAGATCAGTTAAGGATAATGAAAGATTTTATTTTTCCTTCATTTATTTCTTTGATTGTCTGAAAAAGTCTATTCTTCTTTTACTTTTGAGGGGTGATTTCATTGAATATAGAACTCTAGGTTGGTAGGTTTTTCTTCCAACATTTAAAATATATCCCTCCATTCACTTCTTGCATGTTTAGATTAGAAATCTGCTGTAATATTTTTCCTTGTTCTTTGTAGAAACGGTGCTTCCCCACACCCCCTGCTTCCACATCTACCCTCTTTCATGATTTCTATCTTTGATTTTCTGCAGTTTGTGTGTGTGTGTGTATGTGTGTATATATACATACACACACACACATACATATATACCTAAATGTAGTCTTATAGGTATTTATCTTGTGCAGTATTCTCTTAGCTTCCTGTATCAGTGGTTTGGTGTCTATCATTAATTTTGCTAAGTTCTAACTCATTATTACTTCAAATATACTGCTGCTCCTTTCTCTTCTTTTGGAAGTGTTTATTGATTTATCTTAAAGCTCACTGATTCTTTCCTTGGGCATGTCCAGTCTACTCTTGAACCCATCAAAACATTCTTTATATTAACATTGCTTTCATTTTCTGGTCTTTCACTTTATTTGTTTGTTAGAGCCCTGTTGGTGTGGTAGCAAAGTGTTGGAGAGGGAAACTTTTTATAATCCTTTGATGAACTCATTGTTTTAGTGTGTTTGTGACCTTGGGCTGTTGCCATCCCCCCAGCTCCCTTAGGTGAGACTAGAAGGCTGGTGGGGCTTGGGTGGGACAAATGCCCTTTCCTCAGAGGAGACAAGGTCAAGTATTTTACCCTAGAGAGCTAAGTATGTCCTTGGGGAGCATTTCACAATGATTCCTCTTCCTCTGCACCTGCCAGAGCCAGGAGGGATCTTTCTCAAATATTGTCTGTGAGAATCTCTGATGCGGTGCCTAGAGATGCAACCCAGGAAAGTTGAAGGGATGACTCTTAAGACTGTGGCCCCAGGAGTTTCTCTCCCACATGCTAGCCCACTGTTAACCTCCAGCAATTCATCAGTTACCATTTAAGTATTTCTACCAATTTATCTCTGAATTCCATGTTTCTCCAGATTTCAGGGATTGGTTTGCCCTACAACGTAAGTTGTCCGGTGGGTTCAAGAAAATTCATTGATTTCCAGTTTATTCAGCTATTTCTTGTTAAGGACAAGAGTGATGACTTCTAAGCACTTTACATTTTGGTGCTGAAATCCTGATTTTTAAAATTTAACTTTTTTCTCCTAAATCTTAAGAACTGTATTTTTCCATAATATAGATGTACCATGAGTTACCTATTTATCTATTAAAGGACTCATCTATTTCTAACTTTTCATTATTATAAACAAATAACATGAAATGCACTAAACCACCCTTTACTGTATTGCTACCAGATAGTTTCTAGGAAGAGATCTTAATTAGAAAAAGGATAAGTTGATTCTATCAGATTGCTCAAAAAAGACTATAGATTTCCATTCTAATCAAGAGTATGTACATTGTTGTTTTTCCTGTTTTTTACTATGGATTTTATAAATGCTATTAGTTTTTGACAAACTAGTTAGGAAACAGCTTGTACTTTTTATTTGCATTTCTCTGATTATTAGTAATTTAAGTATTTTTTCATATGTGTTGTGTTGCATTTCATAAGTGTAGCATTTTTACTGGGAATAATCTGTTTCTGTTCCATTCTTACTCTGTGCTCAGGTTGTTGCTTTTCAGAGTTCCATGGATAGTCTAGTTTTTAATACTTTGTTACAAGGATTACTAATATTTTTGCTTATTTATTGTCCTTTTACTTAGTGGTATTTTTAGCTAAATATCTATTTTTATTTTATCTTTTAAGAAAAATTTACCCTAAATTATAAGTAATTTACATTTGCTTTCAATATTTTATTGCTTATAGTTAGATCTTTAATTCACTTGGAATTAACCTTTCTTCCACATGAAAAATATATTAGCTTTTATTTATGGAACTAATAATTTTAGAAAATCATAAATTGATGTTGTAACCAGTCTGTAGACTTCTAAAATTTTCTCCAAAGAACATAGCAACCCAGATTTAGAAGTGGAGAAATTGTGTGCTTGGCTTCATCCAGGCATGCATAATGGTTGGGCATGTGTATAGAAGTACATGCAAGGGAAGTGAAGGTCCAGTTAAGATTGTCATTGAAGAGATCAAATAGGGCCTGATCTCTTCTGAAGAATAGAATTGGGAGAAATCAAGAAGAGTAAGTTATTCACAGCACAGACCACAAATTTAGGGAGTGTGAAAGGTGGAGTGATTGAAAGTATTTCGGTGTAAGATTTTAGAACTTCATGGTTCGAAAATAAATTCCTAGTGGTGATAGGTGTAGGCCCTTAAAGTTTTTTAGTCCTGCTGCTATGCATCGCCCTTCTTAGGTCAGTCTCCCCTGCATAGTTGCCATCCACTGCAGATTCTGATCACAGAGCTGACTGACTCTTAAGTAGAGGTGAGCAGACATGTGTAGAATGCAAACTGTGTCAGTCTTTTGACAGTCATAAATTATAGAAGCCTCGTGCTACAAAAACTTTTGAAGGTCTATTAATACAGAATTTTAAACACAATGTATGTAAAGATACACTGTCAGGTCAACTTACATAAGTTTATTCCATAATATAATTTAATTATACTATGTTAATCATATTAAATAAACTAACTGCTACTTCACTGTTCAAGTAAATGTACTTTGGGACTCCCAAAAGAGCAGTGGGGCCCTAGAAGGAGGGGTTCTAGAAAGGTGTCAGAGACATGGCAAAAGTGGTTGCTCATAACTGAAAATTATAACTAAAGTGAAGTGGTTTTAAATGAAGGCATATTACTTTTGACTTTGGAATATGCATTTGTCTCTAAAGAGAAAAATAAGTGCGCTGAAAAGGTACTTTGAGAAGTTCAGTTCAGTGTACAAGGTCTGTCTGGAAAAGTCCAACCTTGTTGTTAAAACGAGAACAGTTTGCATAACGTCAATGTAACCTGGCACCCAAGGAGAGTGGACTGTAATGCACATGTGTGAACAATAATGACTTCACTGTACTAGTCAGTAAGGGTGGTAGATGCCCTTGAGTGAGCGTGTGTACTGTGTGGCTGTCACAGTTAAAATGAGCGAGTAGAGCATCAGATTTTGCATTAAGCTTGAACATTCCTCTGAAGAAACTATTCAGATGATTCAGAAAGTGGCAGCAGTGGATAACTGGTGATTGGCAGCTTCATCACAACAATATGCCTGCTAATATATTAAGTGTTGTGCAGAGTTTTTTAATGAAACATCAAATCATTCAGGTGACTCAGAGCCCCTACAGCCCAGATTTTGTGCCCTGTGACTTTTGGATTTTCCAAAAACTGAAATCACCCTTGAAAAGGGAGAGATTTCATACCATTGATAAGATTGAGGAAAATATGACAGGGCAGCTAGTGATTCCAGCAAAGGATTTTGCAGTGTGGGGTCCCAAGGTGCCTTGCTTTGCAGGGGACTGAGGCATCATTGTCCTATATACAGTGTTTCTTTATCTTCAGTAAATGTTTCTGTTTTATGTATTATGTGGCTGTATACTTTCTGGACAGACCCTGTCATGTGTATATATAGAATGATGAGTTCACACATGGAGTGGGAAGGGTAAGAGGGATATTGGGAATATAAATGAGGTAACTAATTAATAATACCTCATAGGTCAGGCTAAACCCTGGTAGTGATTATTCTTGAAAGGCAAAAAGCAATGCTTTAGCAGGTAGAAATTTTTAGTTCTAATTCAGGACTGTATCTATAGTTCTTTTTAATTGCATATGTTAGATTGCTGGGTTTTAAACCCAGTTCACTGGGAGCCTCTCAAAGTTTTTCCTCTATACTTAAATAAGTATAAGAAGTTTTGCCTTTACTCTTCATAGTATAGGGAAAAAATAGAATTTTCCCCAAAAAAGTAAGAAAAAATTAAAAACCTGAGCAATTACTTATAATTCTTTAATGAAAGTATAAGGTTTCCCATAGCCATGTGATCTATTTTTTTCCTCATAAAATTAAGGAGGTACATAGAAAATTAAGTGTTTAGCTAAGTTACTCAAAAGCAACTATTTACTTTATACCCTTTTATAGTTTAAGTAATGACAAACTGTTTAAAGGATTTAGGGTGGGCATGGTTAAAGTATCTGGGATTTTCAAGTATTAAAACAAGATATTAGAATAAGAAATACTGCCTGCACTCATTGCAGTAATTATCTCATTGCTATTTTAATAACCCCCTGTTGACAGTACATTTTTTTCTTGTGAAACCAAATAATAGTTATTATACACAAAAATCTTTATAACTATTTTGAAAACCCCTAATATTACCCCCAAGATAATCATTCTATTTTTCCTCATTATTATATTTTGCCTATCTCTTCTATACTGCTTTAGAAACTTCTTGAGCATCCAACTAAGAAATGAATTTTCCTTTAATTATTTTTTATCATTTTGTAAGTCTCTAAAACGTAGCATTGCATTATAAGATCTTATGCTGTTTCCTGTCTCTTACTTGCTTAAATACTAACTAAAAATATAAATGAAAAGAATTTTTTAAAAATTTAAAAATTATTGAATGCAACTACTATGTTTGACAGTTAATAGAGGTACTGTTAATTTATGTGTGCCTTGCACAACGGTTGTGAAAAAGATTTCACAGAGAAACCCAAGATTCAAGGGGATTAAGAGCCTTTCACCTGAATTTACTTATCTTACATGGACATGTATGTTTGTACAGCTTTGACTGAAAAGTGCCTATTTTTTCCCTAGTCTTTTGCTCTTCAAGTAGTTGTTGGTGTGAAGATACTATAAACACAAAAATTGCTGTGCGGACTAAGCAATGATTTAGCAAGCTTGGTATTCTTACATGTTTCTTAGGAGGAAGGGGGAGGTGCATCTTTCTGTCACTGAGAGCATCTAACTAATTGAGAAGTGCTTGTAAACACATTTAGCTGATTGATACCAATGCTTTTGTATCTGATAAATATTAAGTAATGATGGTCTAGTTAATGTCAATATGTGATAATGTGTGTGTTTTTCTCCTGGGATGAAAGTTGATTAGTGTATATCATGAAAAATCAAAAATATTTCTTTCACATTCAAATTGCTACTTGGTCCTAAAATATATACTAGGGTCACAATTTCCAAGAATTCTGCAATTTAAAATAGCATCTAAATATGAATAAAGTGGCAAAGGCATTTAGGCAGGAGTTAAAAGGTAAGGATTCTCATGTAATCCCTTCTCCATGTTCTTGTCTTGGGTCTCACTTTAAGGTAGAATTAATCCTATATTCAGCTGGTCCACTTGCTTATGTTGGAATGAAGAGCGAAGGAGACAGTATGAAAGTGGTTTGAAGTTCTCTAGATATAGAGCGATGGTTACCTTTTCTTTCTTTCTTTTTTTTTTAATGACCTAGACCCCCACTTTGAAAGCTGGGAATCTCTTAGGAAAACATTTTTGAAATATTGGAGGATCATGAATACCCAACTAGATAATGAACTCTGGCTAGAGGACAAGGAAAAAGAGCAGAGCTATGCATAATCTAAAATGTCAACTAATTTGCAAACATTTTGTAATTCAATTCAAATTTTGTTCTTGTCCTGAGGAATTTTAGGACTGCACATACCAGCGCATAATAGGCTATTTGAATGTATTTTTGAAATCCTTTTTTTTTTTTTTTTTTTTTTTGAGGACTTGCCTATTTTCCAAGAACAGCTTTGAATTAGATTAACATTTTTTGCAGTTGATGTTCCCCTTGGCCTTTGCCTGTGTGTCTAAGCATTCTTCCCTGCAGTTGGACCCCTTAGAGCATATGAAGTGCTCTTGTCACAGCAGTCATCTAGTCCAAACAAATTCTAAGCAGAGTGAGTCTTCCTGCTCCCCATCTTCAGTGGGTGGCATCATGGCCTCCTATTGCAGTCAGGCAGCAATGTGTAAGCACATGACTGTTTCCAAATATGGAATGCACTCAAAATTCTCAAGGATGCATGTTTAATATGCTAGTTCATCTTAGGTTTTAGTAAATCAATAGATAAATGTTTAATAAATAAAGCTATAGCCTTGTAGTAGTCTTTCATTTTTCTAAAGTAATGGCATACCATTTATGTGGTTTTGTATTGTGTTGGCTAACATGTCCTTACATTTTTTTTTTCTGTAAAATAAAAGACGTATTCTTCATTTTCAACAATAACTTTATTGGTTTGAATGTTTGGAATATGTTGGCTCTCTCCTGCGTGGTATAATGTTAATTGCTCTCAATAAATACCTCAATTTGATCATTATCAACTTCATCTGGTCTCACTGACCATGGATGGTCTCCCTGACCATGGAGCATTATCCCAGGAAAAATCTCCAGCATGAAATCTCGCAAACCACTTTTGACACATTTGATCAGTCATAGCACCTTCTCCACATGCTGCACAAATCTTTGTATGTGTGTTTCAATTGTATTTTTGTCTTTCTTAGAATTAATAAAGCACATATGCCAAAAAAGTTGTGTATGTTCTTTCATCTTCAATATTAAAATGGCTACAGAAAAATCACCCATTTTGATGTTTTTAAAAATACATGCTGATATGATAGCTGTCAAATACAATCTAACAAATTGTTTTAAATGTTAAAGACAACTAAGTGCTACTGGAGCCATCTTGCAGAAAAAAACAAACTTTTTAGCCAACCCAGTAGCAAAATTAAAAAATAGTCTTTAGCTTATTCCTACTTTTCTACACATTAAAAAGCACAATGCCTTTCTTCCAGATTTTGTATATCCATCAGCCTTCCTGATTTTTTTTTTTTTTTTTTTTGTAAGATACCCTGTTTTTGTGTCTGAAATGAGCTAACTGCTGGCCAAGGTAGTGATGGTTTAAAAGGACTGATGAGGCTTTCCGAAAGCATAGCGTTATTAGCGGTTCCTAGTCTAGCACAATGGATTGAAAGTTTAGTGTTAATGATTCTGGTATATACTCTAACCCAGTGGTTGGTTTATTTCTTGATTGCTGCTCTAGTCAGGGATACATTTTACATTACAACGCAATATACACAAAGACCATCTTACCTCAAATAAGTTTCATGAAGTAATAGTTACCCTTACTATATGTGTGCAGATATCTTTTGTTTCATTTTTAAAAATACTCATTATGACCTACTAAATGAATTAACCCAACCTACCAAAGGATTTCAAACTTTTCTGTTCTTTTACATGTGCCTAGCTATTAAGCAACATATTGGCAGTAAGATTTGTGATCCCTTTATTTGTTGATCTCAATATAACTTAATTGGAAAAATTTGTTGCTTGTTCAGTTAATAAGTTACATTTTATACAAATTGTGTCAAAGCTAGCAGGATAGTTGAGTGCCATAATTATAATCTTTCTTTTAGAGAGATTTTCAAGATCAGATTTGCCTTTCTACATTTCCTTTTTAGAGAAGTAGAAAAAATATTTTAGAATTTTCCATTTTTTGGACTTTTTATAAGCACTTAATGCATGCTTAACCTGATCAAGATAATGACATTTTTGACTATTTCTGGGCAAACATCTTTCTACAGGATTAGAAGTGTTTATCACCAACTTGCCAAGATGAACATGGTGAAGAGGATTATGGGTCGCCCGAGGCAGGAGGAGTGCAGCCCACAAGACAATGCCTTGGGACTGATGCACCTCCGCCGTCTCTTCACTGAACTGTGCCATCCTCCTCGGCACATGACTCAGAAGGAACAAGAGGAGAAGCTATACATGATGCTGCCAGTGTTTAACAGGGTAAGTCCAGCTTGCCAACCACACGTTCCAGGACTGGGGGGCCCTGCCAGAATCTTAGGGTTTTAATAAATCACAGGGAGGAAAGATGATAGAATGAATTAGTTTTTAAGAAGCTTGATGTTTTTATTCCTTCCTTTTGGTTTGCTATAAAGCATTGTGACCTGATGTGAGACTTGGTCAAAATGAACTCTACTTAGTTCTAACAGATAAAGGGAAGACTTGAGGTTTTTGTAAAAGGTTCCTCTAATAGTTGGGTTTGGGAGAATGGATAGATCATAAATTATCATTTGTTATTTCCATTATTTTGAAGTGATGGTTTATACCATCAAATGGTGCAATTGCCCAAGTGTTCTATACACTTTTTAAAAATTACCTCAGAGGTCTTTGTTGTTTGGCAGATTTTCTATCAGAAATTAAAAAGAGGATAGTTATAGGCCCTAGAAGGTCTAAATAGAGTTAATGTTTTAGTGTATTTTATCAAGTTGGTTACAGGTAGCAATTTTGGTGGGGATTTTTAAAATAAGTTTTTTTAAAGATTTAATTTCATTATTTTTAGAAAGAAGGGAAGGGAGAGAAGCAGAGAGGGAGAGAGACATCAATGTATGGTTGCGTTTCACCTGCCTCCAGCCACAGACCTGACTGGAGACCTGGTTTGCAACCTGGTTATGTGCCCTGGCTGGGGAATCGAACCTGTGACCTTTGGGTTCGCAGGCCGGCGCCTTATCTACTGTGCTACCAGCCAGGGCTAAAATAATTTTTAAGTCTTACCAAAGGTGTACAAGTACCTAGGTTAAAGAATCAAGTAGTTCCACAGACTAATGGATGCCCTATCCCTCTCTACTGCTAACTACTGCCCTCACTTTTAGCTCATTCACCTTTTAAATAACATACTTTTACTGGTTGTTTCTTGATTATTCAGACTTAATTGACTTGCTACTGAGAAATATAAAAGTTAGTATGTATTCCTCTCTTTCTTATCCTTTGCATATAGTATATACCATTTGCTTAAACAATATTTCATGTTTACACATTACTGATCATGATGTGAACAGTATTCACAAATGGACCATTTAGTATACCACCATTATTTTTTCCACTCTTGTAGAATTTGTTTCCCCCTGACTTCATATTATAGCTGTCTTCACTTCTTTCTCTGCATGGCTGTTTCTCTTTCTCCCCCATCTCCATCTTTCTCTCCTCCTTCCTCTTCCCCTTTCCCTTTCTTCCCTTGTCTCCTTATTTTCTCCTTCCTTTGTCCTGTCTCTGTCCTTCTCCATCTATCTGTTTCTCCTTCCCTACCCTGTTCAGTCCCTAGCCCCAACTCTGCCTCTTTTTCTGTTTCCTTTTTCAAGTGTATTTTACCAGTTATGCTATTACAGTTGTCTCAATTTGATCTCCCTTTCCTCTTCACCGCTCAGTACCACCCCCATCAATTCCACCGCATTTAGTTCATGTCCTTGGGTAATGCATATAAGATTGCTGGCTTTAACTTTTCCCATGGTATCCTTAACATCTCCCTGTCTATTTTGCACCCACCAACTATGCTTCTTAATCCCTGCACCATTTTCTCTTTTTGCCCTTTGCCCCTCCCAACTGACACCCCTCCAAATGATCCCCATACCTATAATATTGTTCCCACTCTGGTTGTCTGGTTAGTTTGTTTTTGATTTTATTATTTAGATTCTGTTGTTCATAGTTGTGAAATTGTTGTCATATTTTTTAAATTTAATTTTATTGTTGTTGTATTATATCCATCCCCTTTTTGCTCCCCTCTGTCCTCTTCCCCACCCACCCATTCCCCCCAAAGTCAATCCCACCTGTTGTCCATGTCCATGGTTGCTTCATACTAGGTCCTAGTCTAAACTGCTCCCCTTCCTTGCCTCTTCATCCCCCCTTCCCCCAACCCCTTTCCCCCTACCCACTGAAGGTCTATTCACTGTATTCATATATCTGGTTCTGTTTTGCTTGTTAGTTTTGTTAGTTTTGTTCCTTATTGTCCTGTAATGGGTGAGATCATATGGTATTTGTCTTTCACTGACTGGCTTATTTCACTAAACGTAATACTTTCTACTTCCAGACCTGTTGTTGCAAAGGTTAGGAGTTCCTTCTTTCTTTCTGCTGTGTAGTATTCCATTGTGTAAATGTACCAAGGTTTTTTGATCCGATCATTCACTGATGGGCACTTAGGCTGTTTCCAGCACTTGGCTATTGTCATTAGTGTTGCTATGAACATAGAGGTACATAAGTTCTTCTGAATTGGTGTTTCAGGGTTCTTCGGGTATAGTCCTGGTATTAGAATTGCTAGATCAAAAGGCAGTTCCACTTTTAGTTTTTTGAGGAAACTCCATACCGTTCTCCATAGTGGCTGCACCAGCCTGCATTCCTGCCAACAGTGCACCAGGGTCCCCTTTGCCCCTTATTCTTGCTAGCACTTGTTGTTTGTTGATTTGTTGATGATTGCCATTCTCACAAGGTGCAAGATGGTATCTTATTGTGGTTTTAATTTGCATCTCTCTGATGGCTAGTGATGTTGAGAATTCTTTCATATGCCTCTGGGCCCTTTGTATGTCTTCCTCAGTGAGTTGTCTGTTCAGTTCTTTTGCCCATTTTTTAATAGGGCTGTCTGTCTCCCTGGTGTTGAGTTGCATTAGTTCTTTATATATTTTGGAGATCAAACCCTTGTCTGAGATATCAATGGCAATTATGTTTTCCCATACATTTGGTTCACTTTGAAATTTGCTGGTGTTTTCTTTAGCTGAACAAAAACTTTTCAATTAGATATAGACCCATTTGTTGATTTGTTCTTTGATTTCCTTTGCCCTTGGTAAACATATTTTAGTGTAGGATATCAAAAAATTTACTGCCTATATTTTTCTCTAGACCTTTATGGTGGCACTGCTTATGTTTCAATCCTTTATCCATGTTGAGTTTATTCTGGTGTATGATATAAGTTGGTGGTCTAGTTTTATCTTTTTGCATGTTACTGTCCAGTTCTCCCAACACCACTTGTTGAAGAGACTGTTTTTACTCCATTTTATGTTCCTCCCCCCTTTGTCAAATATTAGTTGACCATAGAGTCCTGGGTTAATTTCTGGGCTCTCTATTCTGTTCCATTGATCTTTATGTCTATTCTTATGCCAGTACCATGCTGTTTTGATGACAGTAGCCTTGTAGTATTGTTGGAAGGCCAGTATTATGATTCCTCCTACCTTGTTGTTCTTTCTCAAGATTGCAGTGGCTATTCGTGGGCGTTTTTGGCTCCATATAAAGTTTTGAAGTATTTTTTCCATTTCTGTGAATTCTGTCATTGGTATTTTAATTGGGATTGCATTGAATATGTAGATTGCTTTGGGTAGTATGGACATTTTAATGATGTTAATTCTTCCCATCCATGAACATGGTATATGCTTCCATTTATTTGTATCTTCCTTGATTTCTTTCTTCATTGTTCTGTAGCTTTCTGAGTACAGGTCTTTTACCTCCTTAGTTGATTCCTAGGTACTTTATTTTTCTTGTTTCTATGGTAAATGGGATTTGTTTTCTCGCTTCTATCTCTGAAGTTTCATTATTGGTATACAAAAATGCTTTTGATTTCTGGATATTGACTTTATACCCAGCTATTTGCTAAATTTCCTTATTAGGTTGAGTAAGTTTTTGTTGGAGCCCATTGGGTTTTGTATGTACACTGTCATATCATCTGCAAATAATGACAGTTTGACTTCCTCCTTTCCAATTGGGATACATTTGATTTTTTTTTCTTCTGTGATGGCTATAGCTAGAACTTCCAAGATGATGTTGAACAGAAGTGGAGAAAGTAGACAGCCTTGGCTCATTCCTGATCTTAGGGGGAAAGCTTTTAGTTATTGTCCATTAAGTATGATTTCGGCTTCACATTTCTCATGTGTGGCCTTTGTGATGTTGAGGTATGCTCCCTCTATTCCCATTTTGCTGAGGGTTTTTATCATAAATGGTTGCTGTACTTTAAAATGCTTTTTCAGCATCTATTGATATGATCCTATGGTTTTTGTCTTTCAGTTTATTGATGTGGTATATTACATTTATTGATTTACAAATGTTGTACCATCCCTGGGATGAAATCCACTTGATCATGGTGTATGATCTTTGTAATGTACTGCTGAATCCGGTTGACTAAAATTTTGTTGAGAATTTTAGTATCTATGTTCATCAGAGATAGTGACCTGTAGATTTCTTTCTTAGTTGTGTCTTGACCTGGTTTTGGGACTAGAATAATATTGGCCTCATAGAAAGAGTTTGGGAGTCTTCCCTCTTCCTGTATTTTTTGGTTGTAAGTTGAGAAAGATAGGAGTCAGTTCTTCTTTAAATGTTTGGTAAAATTCACCTGTGTGTCCATCTGGTCCGGGGCTCTTGTGCTGTGGGAGATTTTGGATTACTTCTTCAATTTCACTAGTTGTTATTGGCCTATTCAGTCTTTCTGCTTCTGGATTCAGTTTGGGTAGATTGTACATTTCCAGAAATGTGTCCATGTCATCCAGGATGTTGTATTTCTTGTCACGTAGTTGTTTGTCATAATTTCTTACAATCTTTTGTATTTCTGAAGTATCAATTGTGATTTCTCCTCTCTCAGTTCTGATTTTGTTTATTTGAGTCCTCTTTTTCTTGATGAGTCTGGATAAAGGCTTGTCAGTTTTGTTTATTTTTTCAAAGAACCAGCTCCTGGACTTGTTGATTCTTCAAATTATAGTTTGAATCTCTGAGGTATTTCGTTCTGCTCTGATCTTGATGATTTCTTTCCTTCTGCTTGCTCTGGGCTTTGTTTGTTGTTGCTCCTCTAGTTCTTGCAGCTTTATGGTTAGGTTGTTTTTATAAACTTCTTGTGACCTTTTAAGGAGGACTGTATTGCTATAAATTTCCCTCTGAGCACTCTGCTTCCCTCTAGCCTACTGTTGATTCCTTCTCCTGTATTCTTCAATTCAGAAATTGTATTCTTCATTTCCTCCTGGCTCTTACTGATAGTTTCTAACTCCTTTTTTATGCCTGTGTAGTTCTCAGTAAGTTCCTTGTAACTTCCCTGGAGTTGTTTATAGTTTTCTTTGAGCCGTCTGAGCTCATTGAGCTTCTCTATTGTCATTCTTTTGAATTCCATATCTGATATGTCATGTACCTCTGTTTCATTTGGTGATCTTTCTGGGGATTTTTCCTTTCCTTTTGGTGATGAAATGATTCTTTTTTCCCCCATTTTGGGTGTGTGTTGTTGCTTGTTCTTTTTTTTTTTTTTCTTTTTTTCTCCTTGAATTAATCTGCTTTGCTTCCTTGCCGTTGTTGTGTGTTAGGAGATTTGTGGAGTTCACTGTTGCAGTCTCCTAGATTTTCTCCACTTGTTGCTCTTGGGGTGGCCTTTATGTTGTTACCTTGGGCTGTCTCGTATTCTGCATCGATTGTGTGTGTTGCTCTTTTCCTTCCTGTTGGCTGATTGCGAGACACTCCTTCTATTTTTTCTCATACACGGTTTCTGAGCTGCTGGTTAGGGATTAATAGGTCATGTAGCTCTCAGTGTAACTCAGGTGTTTGAGATTAGCAGTGATCCATTTCCTGAGCCTGCCTGTTTTTCTTGGTCAGGTCTCTGCAGTCTACAGTCTAGCTGTGTGGTCTTGGAGTGGCAGGGCCTGTCGTTGTCACAGTCAGGGCTGATTCTGAGTGTCAGCCCCCAGGTAGCCTGGGGTAGGCCTCCCGTAGCTCAGCTGGGTTTCAGTGCTGCTGGTGTTTTGGGGCCCTACCTTCTCTCACTGTATCTTGTGTGAAGATCAGCAGGGTGCTTCTCTGGTGTCTATGGCTGCTCCTCCCCATCCAGCTCCTGGAGGAGGTTCCTGCCTGCAATGGTCACCTGGCTCCAATGCACGGTGGTCTGCAACCTTGCTGGCTCCTGTGATGACTGGCCCTGCCCCCGCAGCTCCCAGAGAAGGCAGCCCCCGTCTGCCAACAGTGCCTGGCTCTCCTGGGCGAGGGCGAATCCTCCAGGCAGTCCAGCTTTCTGAGGAGTCCTTCACCACCATAGTCCTGTGACGCGCACCAGGTTCCCCAGAGTGTCTGCAGCACAGCCTTTGTTGCCTGCAATGAACCGGTCAATTGCCCCAGCTGCAAGCTCCTGGCTCACTGTTTGGAGTTTCTGTGGGAGCCTATGGGCTGGTGTGGGTGCACGGGTCTGGGCCTACCCCCTCACAGGGGCTTCAATCCACTCTTACCCCAGTGGCGCTGTGGCACTATTTTCAGCTCCCTCACTGCCCTGGCCAATGCACTTCCCTGCTCCTCTGCCCCTGCTCCCTGCAGGTCTCTTCTCCATTTCTGGCCCAGTGAGGAGCTTCCTCTCTCTGTCCCTAGAGGGACACTCTCACACAGTCCCTCCCCTGAAGGAGTTCAATTCCTCGTTCCCTCCAGCATTTGCCCTCACTGCCGACACTTCAATGCTCAGGTTTCTAGTCTCCAGGGAGCCTGGAGCTGGCTTCAGTTAAAGACACCCCTCTGGTCAGAGCTGCCACTGCCCATGGCCAACCTCGGCCCACCAGCCAGTTTGGAACTGTCTCACTTGCTTTCCTGTAGGTCTCTGCTGACTCTGGGCTGTGCTCCCCTGAGTCCAGATACTTAATCGCCCCAATTCTTAGGGACCTGCAGGCATCTCCTGCGCCCTATCTTGTCCTCTAGCTTCTCTGATACTCTAAACGCCATCAGCACTACTCTCTACTCTGTTGCCATCTTTTCTCTATCTGTTGTCATTCTAATGTTCATAGTTTTGATCTTCTTTTTCCCAAGTAAATCCCTTTAACATATCATACAGTAATAGCCTGGTGATGATGAACTCCTTTAGCTTTACCTTGTTGGGAAGCTCTTTATCTGTCCTTTCATTCTAAATGATAGCTTTGCTACTTTTCATCACTTTGAATACTTCTTTCTAGGCCCTTCTTGCCCGCAAAATTCTTTTGAGAAATCAGCTGACCTTCTTATGGTAACTCCTTTGTAAATAACTCCCTTCTTTCCTCTTGCTGCTTTTAAGATTCTCTTTTTATCTTCAACATTTGGCATTTTAATTATGATGTGTCTTGATGTGGTCCTTTTTGGGTCGATCTTGCTTAGGACACTCTGTGCTTCCTGGGCTTGTCTATTTCCTTCATCAAATTTAGGGAGGTTTTTTTCATTATTTTTTCAAATATGTTTTAAATTTCTTGCGCTTTCTCTTCTACTTCTGGCACTCCTGTGATTAAGATATTGGCATGTTTAGAGTTGTCCCAGGCCTGGCTGGTGGCACAGTGGATGGATAAGGCACCAGCCTGTGAACCCAAAGGTCACTGGTTCGATTCCCAGCCAGGGCACATAACCAGGTTGCAAGCCAGGTCTCTAGCCAGGTCCATAGCTGGAGGCAGGTGAAAGGCAACCTACATTGATGTCTCTCTCCCTCTCTGCCTCTCTCTGAAAATAATAAGTAAAATATAAAATAAATAAGTAAATAAATAAAGTTTTGCCAGAGGTTCATAAGCCTCTCTCCTCATTTTTTTCAATTCTTATTTCCTCCTTCTGTACTGGTTGAATGTTTGTTTCTTCCTTATGTTCCAGGTTATGGATTTGAACCAGGGTTTCCTTCCCTTCACCACTGGTCTTGTGTAGGTTTTCCTTTGTTTCATTTAGTCTTATCTTCATTTTTTTTCTTATGCATTTGTTGAGCTTAATTTTTTCTGTCAAGTCTTTGAACATTGTTATCACCAGTGTTTTGAACTCTGCATTTGTTAGGGTGGCTGTCTCCTTGTCACTGAAATTCTCCCAGTTGACCTTTGATTTACCCCCACTTTTGGGCCATACTTCTCTATTTCCTCAACTTAAGAGCTTTCTGTGTTTGCCCATGTCTTAAGTAGTCCTGTCACACTTGTTATGTTGTACAAGGCGGAGACATATTTGTCAGTGTGAATGACCTGTTGCACCATGTTGTGGCACTGTATGTTGGGGAGGGGTTTGTGAGGGAACAATGCTGCTTGTTCAGCAGTTGCCCCTTTTCCAGGGTCTTCTGCTTCCCATAGCTAAGTGTTGGAAGACCAGCAATTTCGTCCTCCAACCCAACCCCCACTGGTTTTTAGTCAGAAGCAATGTGGTTAGATTTCCCCACCATTGGAACCATGAGCTGGATGGTCTAATCTGGGGCTAGCATCACTTCCCAGGTTTCCCTCCCTGGTTTTAAGATGTGTGACTGTTTTTCACAGCGGCCCCTTGTGCTACCATATCAAGTCCTCTCCTCTATGGCTCCACACCTCCTACCTATCTGACTATTTCTTCTTTATTTCTTCATTATTTTGACTTACATGGGGTTCAGTTTTCGAACCTGAGGTTTTATGTTTGTGTTTGTTTTTTAGTTTTGAGGTTGTTGTAAATTCCTTCTTAGTTATGAAGGAAACCCAGCATGTCTGTCTATACCTCCATCTTGGCTGGAAGTCTGTCTCTTTCAGTGCCTTCTCTCTTACCCTATTTCTGTGTTTTGCTCCCCCCATCATCTGTCTTTCTCCCTGTCTTGCTCCCTCTCTTTCCTTGTCTTAGTTCTTGTTTCTTCTTTTCATCTCCTTTTTTTTAATGAAGTTTTTTTGTTTGTTTGTTTTTATTGATTATTTTTAGAGAGTTTGTTTGTTTTTATTGATTATTTTTAGAGAGAAGGCCAGGGAGGGAGGAAGAAAGGGAGAGAAACATCAATGTATGGTTGCCTTTCACCAGCCCCCAGCTGAGGACCTGGCTGGAGACCTGGCTTGCAACCTGGTTATATGCCCTGCCTGGGAATTGAACCAGCGACCTTTGGGTTTGCAGGCTGGTGCCTATCCAGTGAGCCACCAGCCAGGGCTTATCTCTGTCTTTTCCCGTCACTCTGCCTCCCTCGAATCTGTCTGTCCCACTGATTATGCCTTTCTCTCTACCCTCAATCTCTCTTCCAGTCTCACTTGGTCTCTAAGTTGTTTATTCTGTCTATGTTAATGTTTGTGTCTGAAATTTTCTAGGCTCTTTTGTTCTCATTATTTTAAAATTTTACAGAGTCTTCATGATGACTCTTCTTAATGTAAAATCTTGTAACCTTCAATCCTGGGAAAATATTTTTAAATACTTCTTTGTTAATCTCCCCTTTGTTTTATGTTTCCTTTTCTGGAACTTTTTCCATCGTATGTTAACTCTTCTAGATGAACTTTATGTTATATCTTTAATTTCCTTGAAATCTTTCTTTTATTAATTTAAAACTGTAGTAGTATCTCCTCTCACTCCTCTGAAAATATTACAATTTTTTCAAAATTTCTTAAACTGCCTGCATCATTGTATTTTCTTATTTTTATTTTTGGTTACTGTGGTTTGTGTGGGAAAAGATACACAGGTTATGATTATTACAATAGCTTTATTTACTGTGTTTTGAGTACTCACAAGTGTAAACCTGTCTTTGCCCCACCCTGTATTTTGTTGGGCATGAATGTAGATTTGTTGTTAAGATAGTGAGAAATTGAATATAAAAATCTTGATTATTACCTCAGTTTCCTGTAGCTGTCAACAGAAGATGTGGTCTGTTAAGAGTCTTGAGGAAGTAGCTAAGGACTTAAAGAAATGGTGATGGTTTGGAATATTAATGAAAGGGAATGGGAGAGTTGAAGAGGAATAATAAGAGTGTTAAGGGCCCAATGAAAGTTGGTAATAATAAATTCATACTGGCTCTCATTCATGCCTGTGTGTGATTTTTCTCTTCCCAGGCACTCAGCAACCTATGTATAGAAGTGACAGAAAGCAGATAAATAATATTGCTGATTGGGACTGAGGTTCTGCTGGGCTGGTAAGGCAGAAGGGCAGGAGTAGAAGGAAGGAGCATAGTGAAAAAGAGAGTAGTTCACATGTCACCTATAGAGTTAGGTAGAGTAGAGTAAGAACAAAGAGTGGAAACAATACATTTAGAGGGTGTTTGCTTTTTTAACCTATGAACTAAGAGACCAAGAATGATGGAGGGAGGAGATGGAGAATAAGAATATGAGGAAAGGTAGAGGGAAGATTTAAAATCGCTGTTTTGAAAACAGAAGAGAGAACTGATTTTGGACAAAACCATTTTTTTTTTTTTCAAGCCATGTTGAGGTAACCAGTCATTTTTTTGTTAGAATTAGTTCTGGGAAGTTTTTGTGTTGTTGTTTTGTTTTGTTTATGTACTACTGGCTGAGCATTTTAAGGTAATCTCCTTCTGTCAGACTGACAAACATTTGCAAAGGTGATAATGCTTAGAATGGTTAGGACAATTGTTTTTTTCTATTAATATAAATTAGTAAGTAATATCCCACATACATATCCCATGTATTTCATCAGTTAGGTTTCTACAGTAAATTCAAGTATTATGATAGAATAATTGTACAAATATGAGGCCTGTCCCAAAAGTATCAGCCTTGCAAACTTTTAATTATATTGACATTGGCTCAGTACTTTTGGGACAGACCACTTATGGTTGTTCGTTTGTTTGTTTTTTAAAGTAGATTTGAGATGCTTTAGTAATTATCCTCTTGCTTGACTTAGTTCTTTTGTGTTCTAACTTGTCATAAGTCTCATTATCAATTAAATTTTTTTAAGTCACAAGTTTTTTTTTTTTTTAAGTTACAAGATTTTAATTGGCTGATGAAAAGTACATATATATGCATTGCCATACATCTCTAATATAATGAGTTTTTAAAATATATTTTATTTATTTTACTATTACAGTTGTCCCAGTTTTCCCTCCTTTGCCCCCTTCCACCCAGTACCCCATTTCCTCTAGCAATGCCCCCCTCAGTTCCTGTCCATGAGTCACACATACAAGTTCTTTGGCTTCTCTATTTCCTTTGTTCTTCTTAACATTCCCCTGCCTATTCTGTGACCACCAATGTGTATTTTATTTTTCCTTTCACATCCAGACAGTTTACCACTTAATTACTGCCATCTGTCAGCTTCTCAAATCATATTAATACGTTTTCTTTTCATTATTCCAAAATGCCTACGTTAATTCATTTGTTTAAAGAATTACTCTTTGAACTAGTATGAATTGCAATATTACCAAACACATGCAAAAATACATTTACACCCATACATACTTTTACACATATTTAAAGTCCATACTGGATTTTGAAGAGTTAATACAAAAAATTAAAAATATGCCAATAGCTTACATAACTATTACATGTTAAATGATAGTATTTTAGTTAAATTGTAGCAAAATTAAGCAGATTTTTTTCTTCTTTAGTCCTTATTTTACTCTGGAGTGCTATTTTTGTAAAATATATCACAGAAATGGTGTCTTGCAGAACTCACTTTTGTGAAAATTGTCCTAGAGATGATGCCAAACCCATAGTAAAAAATGAATTTGGTTTTTGAGTCAGACCCTCCCCCCTCCAATAATACAACTCTATTTTAAGCTATTGGAACTACAACTTATTCTTCTTGGAGTTTTCTATCTTAAATAGATCGATTGATTGATTGTTATAGGCTGTGCACAGGTCTTACTTCTTTCAATACCCTCTGTTTTTCCTCTACATGTGTTTTACTAGTTGAAGCCTTCAGAAATAATGACACATGCAGTGTTCAGCTGGTGCCCAGAGTAGAAATTATTATGTCTATTAAGTTGAGGTAAAAAATAAAAATCCCTAGGATTTAAATAATTTTGTAGAATAGTATTCTAGCTATTTTTGAACTTGTGGTTGATTTCCTATGTGGTCCTAAACTAACCCTGAACTATTTAAGAGTCTGTTGAGGTAGAGATTAGGTATGTTCACATTTCAACAATAAAGTTTACTATAGCATTAATTCCTTTTCCCAAGCATTGCCAGTTTGGGGGCCTTCATAACTGGAAATGTATATACTTCTATGATTTATTTGAAAGGAATTTCATCTAATTTACATTCTAAATGAGAATATATATTGTCTATGTACACGAATCACATGGTTTGGTAGTTTGCAACTTCCATCCAAACTGGTCTTCATTCTCAGCATCTTTCTAACCTAACGATTGACTGATTTCACAACACACCCATAACCAGTTGGTGGCTATTTAAAACATAAATTGCTAACAAAATCTATATATTATATACCCACAAATAAGCACATATTTTGTACAGTGAATAAAAAGATAGCATGTCTTTTATGTAATAAGCATCCATATTTTCTTTTTTCTTCCTTAACTGCATTCAATTTTTCTGAGTTACTGCAAGTAACCTGATTTTCCCATATTGTGAAATGATTCCAATCAAAGAAAACTTAATCTGCAGTAATGCAGATACAAGTAATATACAGAATTGTACCTTATTTAGTAAAATCTATTTATAACAAGATCCCTTTAAATCATTCATAAGTTAAAATTGGTTCTTACCCATTCAGCTGCCCTATGTCTTTTGATCTGTGCATTTAATCCATATACCTTTTTACCTGTGTTCCTGTCTCTATTTCTTCATCTTCTTAAAGCAGACCCTTTAGCATTTCTTGCAGTGTTGGTTTGGTGGAGATGTCTTCCTTTAGCCTTCTTTTGTCTGGGAAGCTCCTTATTTCACCTTCCATTTTGAATGACAGCCTTGCTGGGTAGAGTATTCTTGTTTGCAGGCCTTTGTTCTTCATTGCTTGAAATATTCATTGCCATTCCCATCTGGCTTGTTATGTTTCTGACGAGAAATCAGCTGATAACCTTATGGGAGCCTCCTTGTATATTATTAGCTGTTTCTCTCTTGCTGCTTTTAGGATTCTCTCCTTGTCTTTGAAATTTGCCATTTTCATGATGATGTGTCTAGGAGTGGGCCTGTTTGGGTTCACCTTCCTTGGGACCCGCCGTGCTTCCTGAGTTTGCATGACATTTTCTCTCCTCAAGTTAGGGAAGTTTTGTCATTACTTTTTCAAAAAGGTTTTCTAGCACTTGCTCCTCCTCTTCTCCTTCTTGTATCCCTATGATAAAGATGTTATTACATTTCATGTTGTCCTGCAGCTCTCTGGAAACCTCTTCATTCTTTTTCAGTCTTTTTTCATTTTGTTGCACTGCCTGGGAATTTTTTTCTACATTGACCTCCAGCTGGGAATTTTTTTCTACATTGACCTCCAGCTCGCTGATCCAGTCCTCTGCTTTCTCTAGCCTGCCTTTGATTCCTTCTACTGTGTTCTTCAATTTAGAAGTGGTATTCTTCATTTCTTCCTGGCTCTTATTAATGGTTTCTATGTCCTTTTTAATGCTTGTATAGTTCTCAGTAAGTTCCTTGTAGTTCCCTTGGAGGTGTTTGTAGTTTTCTTTGAACTCGCTGAGCTCATTGAGCTTCTCTATCATCATTATTTTAAATTCCATGTCTGATAGTGTGCTTACCTCTATTTCATTTAGCACTCTTCCTGGGAATTCCTCCTTTCCATTTGCTGGGGGTTTGTTTCTTTGTCTCCCCATTTTAGGTGGCTCTTGTTTGTTTCTGTTTCTTAGATTGATTGGTCTGCTTTGACTTACTATCTTAGTGGTGTGACCTTCTGTGGTGTAGAAGTGCCCTTTTTTTACTTCCTGGATCTGTGCTTGGTGACCTCAGCCTATGTCCCAGTCTGGACCTAGTCAGCCTGTAGGAGACTACCAGAGATCCACTGTCTTTGTCTCCTTCAGTTGTTAATCCAGTCAGTCTCTGATCTGGGGTCAGGTTTAGGCACCTCTGGGTGGGGCAAATTAATTTAGTTGTTAATTTAATCAACCTGTGATCTTAAATCAAGTTTAGGCACTGCTGGGTGGGGGGGATTAATTCCTATGGGTGGGGCTGTGTCTTCCCCTCAGGCTCCCGCCCTTTGGAGAAGAGTGGTCTGCTGGCTGTGTGGGGGATGGGTCAGCCCAGGACTCATGGGCTGCTCCCTCAGCTCTCCCTGTAAAGCCACTAACCCAAACTTTCCCCAATCTTCTCTAGTTCACTCTGCCCTTTCTCTGCTGGAGCCCAGGGTAGGTGGTGCCACTGTATTGTTGTGTGTGGTCCCTTTAAGAATTCAGTCTCTCTGTGAAGCCAGCTAAACCTGGCAGCTTTCTGCTTTTCACAGCTGGGTGCTGTTTTATCTCAGCTGTGTTGCTATAGGCTGGGGAAGCAACTGGGGATTTAGCTCCCACTTTTCTCAGGTGGAGGGCCCAGCTGCTGAGAAGTTTCTCTAGCCCTTCAGAGGCTGCCTGTGGGAGCCCGACCAGGCCCTGTTGCAGTTCTGCACTTCCTACCAGTTGTGTTGTGATGAATTGGCTCTTCTGTTCTGTGGTAATAAGACTTCTCTCCAGTTGGTGTTATGTTGGCTATTCTGGATGATTTCTCCCCAATTAATTTTTAATTGCAGTTTGGTGATGGCAGGAGATTGGTGTAGCTCCACTTAGGCCTCCGCCATCTTGGTTCTCCAGTGATTTAAATACCGTAAAGGTTTGGTCATCTCTTAGTGAAAAGATAAGAAGTTATTTCTGTACATATTACATTCATTGGATTATCATTCAACTAAATGTATCCCTAAATAAGCAATTATATCCACTGAGTTTTGAAATATATTGCCATATTTATTTAAACTTTAACCATTTCTACAATAACTGTTTCCACTACTAAGAAATGACTTTGATAAAGGGTTCATTGTGGCTCTAGACCTCTTAACCATGATTGCTAAACAGAAATTGTACTTTTGAGTACACTTTTGAGACTTTGCTTGATTCATGTTAAATAGCTAATAAACCGTATTAAAGTTAGACATGGGCATCTATCTCCAGAATTATTTTTGAAGTGTGTTGAGTAGTGTTATTTCAATGTATGATATTTGCCTTTAAGGGACACAGGTTGAGAAATGACATGTGTAGAGTCTTTTTACTAGGCCAGGTCTCATGCTGGGTTCTTTAGCTGCTTCCTATGATCTTCCTCACAGTCCTGCAGGAAGACTGTCGCTCTACTTCCTCTCGAACTGAAGGGTTGTAATGGAGCCGAGAATTGCTGAATAATACCCAGCTTTCTTTTAAAGATTTTATTTATTATTTTTAGAGAAAGAGGAAGGGAAAGAGGCAGAGAAGGAGCAAGATATCAATGTATGGTTGCCTCTCACCTGCCTTCAGCTACAGACCTGGCTGGAGACCTGGCTTGCAACCTGGTTATGTGCCCTGGCTGGGGAATCGAACCAGCGACCTTTGAGTTCACAGGCCACAGCCTTATCCACTGTGTCACCAGCCAGGGCCTAATACCCAACATTCTTAAAAATAATTACTCTTTGCTCTCAGAAGCTTACAGAGAAAAATACTTGATTTACACTTATTTAAAAAGAATAGCATTTTAGTCATTTAATATTATCAGCCACCTTGATACATGCTACTTACTTTATTGTGTATTATAAAATATAATACTTTGCTAACTGAATCTTCTTTTAGAAACTCCCCTTGCTTTTTAAATTCTTATTTATATTTGAGAAGTACCTAAGTTGAAAAAAGCATCTTTTTTGTCCATTACAAATTACCTTTATTTTTCAAATTGTTGGCTTTAGAGGAAGGAGACCCAAGTTTAGAACCAAATGAGAGACAGATAGGGGCCAGAAGGTGAACTATTTACATATATACAGCTTTAATACTAATTACATAATGCCAAAACAGTTGATATTGGAGACTAGGTTTGTGCAACAAAGGTCTAAATTTACCCTGAAGTAGAAAAGAACAGGTGCAGGTCATACCCAAAACTAATCCCAAAAAGAGAGGAAGGAGAAAACACAACTAAGGGGAAGCAGTCTTAGCTTCTTTTGTTGTTGTTGTTAGTTTTTGTTTTGTTTTGTTTTGTTTTTAGAGGGGAGTTTTAGTTTCCCCTAAGTTGGTGGTCCTTCTAAGAAACAGGAAGGGTATAAATGTTTTCCTAATTATTTATATTAATTGATAGGAAAGCTTATTTGCAAGATAAAATAATACCAATTTCATCTTGATTGTTAATTTTTAAAGTCTTTTATATTGCAATTATTTGAGAACTAACGATGGTCATACAATGTAACTTAATTTTATATATGACATATACTGTATTCAGGAAACGACAGCATTTTAGAAAACTGTCAAAATTAAAATGTGTTTTATTAGTCACATTTAATCAGTTTTTATTGAATGACTTCATTCTGCCACAAATACATATTGAGCCTTTACTTTATGTATGCAACATTAGATAACACCATTGATTTGTTCTCCCCGAGTATGCTGGAAATGTTCACTGGAGGTACCAGAAATATTCTGAAATTTAACTTGATGACTATTAAAAATGACCCTTCTAAAAAGTCAAACCACATTTTCTTCTTAAGGTGAACATGCCAAGTTACAGGGATAGGGTTCAGATGGAGTTTAACTGAAACAATATAGTACTGAGTGATTAAGAGCAAGACTTAGTATTAGACAGACCTAGTTTTTAATTCTTGCTCCACCACCTCCTGGCTTACATTAACTTCTCTAAGCCTTACATTTTCTTAATATGTGACATGGGATACTGCATAAGATTGTATGAGATTTAAGTTACATCACATGTTAAGTATTTGAATATTGCTAGGCATGTGGTAAATGATCATTATATGATAATTATTTTTATTGAATTTGTCACCCTTGACAGATGAAGAAACTAAGAACTACAAAAATTTGACCCGTAGTCCCTGGGGGAAGGGGAATTCAAGCCTCCTGACTTCGAGCTCCATACTCCCTCCTCTGTGGCACACATTTAAGCACATGATTGAAGCATTGTGTGTTTTTAACACACAAAACAAAACAACTCTTTCTTTTGCTATCTTGTGTATTTATTACTATCTAAAATGTCAAATTTGTTTTGGTCCCTGTACCTCTCCAACCTTATCTTATTCCATTTTTCTTCTCATTCAAAACATCCAGCCTCTCACCAGCCTTAGGTGACTCCTCAACTACCCTAATTTCATGTCCACTCTTGAGGTCTTATCACAACTCTTCTCACTGCCCAGAGTCCTCTTTCCTTGGCACTTTGAATTGTGACTCTTACTTGATATTCAGTATCATCTTCACTCAAAGAGACTTCCTTTCTCCTCTCTTCCAGCACTGCCTTTCAGTTACCATTTCCCAGTTTTATAATGCACCACTGCCTAACATAATTGTTATTTTTAAATTAACTTATTTGATGTTTGTTTCCTATACTAAATGTGAATTCCCTGAGCATAGGAATTATATTTGTTTTATTTTTCTTTGCACAATTCTTTATTTACCTTTGTATTCATGACCCCAAATATTGCCTGACATATTTAGAACAATAAATATTTATGACTGAATAAATGACAGAATGAATCTATCAAGAGCATTAGATCACTAGACGAAAAATTGTTTATATCATTTCAGATTAGCAGAAGTTACTTGCATTTTTAATAGCATTATTATTCACTCAGCATGAAAACAGCTTGAATAACCATGTCCTTAATATCTTCTAAGACATCATTATTTATTTATGAAGCTTTCTTAATGCTTAGGAATAAAATAGCTCTTAATTCTTAGGAACAAAATATATGTCAATATATTCTTGGTGATAGAAATGTTTACCTATTTTATGTCTAAATCAGTTTGATAAAAGGTGTGATAATTGCCTGAGCAAAATACAAGTTTGTTTTATAAATGCCTTCATTAAACAGTTACATACACATCTCTGAGTAGAGGTTAAATGGTTATTCAAGCATGTGTCATTGTTTGGTCTCTCAATTTCAAATGTATCTGTAATTTGGTTGTTAAAGAATGTGGGTCTTATTTAACAGGTGACATACAGGTTATCTGTAAACATACAACATTTACCAAAATATTAGAAGAAAATAATTTATTGACATCTTGAAAAGTACTTCTTATTGCCCTGGCTGGTGTGGCTCAGTTAGTTGGAGCATTTTCTTTTGCACTGAAAAGTCGAGGTTTCATTTTCTGGTGGGGTATATATACTGTATATATTGAGGTTGCTGGTTTGGTCCCTGGTTGGGATAAATGTGGAAGGCAGCTGATCGATGTTTTTTTCCTTCCTCCTCCTCCCACCCTCTCCCTCTCTTTTTTTTTTCTCTCCTTCCTTCCTTTCCTCTCCCCACTCTTTCTCCCTAAAATTAGTAGATGTATCCAAGGGTAAGGATTAAATGAAAAAAAAATAAAAAACTATTTGTTCTTTGAGATAATTTACAATTACTCCTGTGTTAAGTTAGTAAACAGACTTATACACCTGGACAAACGTGTACCCTGTAGAATTGAAACAACCCTGTAGTTGTTTGTGAGTGAGTGTTTTTTCAATTACTTTCAATTCCATTTGAGGGAGGTTATGAGAAACACAGTATCTATTATAAAACTATAAGAAGCATTTCTGTTTCAAGATATTACATTTTAAGTTACATCCTTTTATTGAGCTCCTTGGAAGAAAAATTGAATAGTATGAAGAGTAGAAGTACTTCCTCACATATGTACTTTCTTTCCTAGGGACTTTGTGAGCTATAATCAACTAGATTTTATCTTTCGTATATGTAAGCCAATTTTATGACTAAAACATGGTGAATATAGAGGTCTTTTAGTCTTAGATTTTTATTTAATTTTTTTTTCTAGTCCATTTCCTAGTTTTGGTCTTTCATTTGCTTGTTTGTTTGTTTTTTTTCTTTCTTGCTTTTAGTTTATATTCTCATGCTATAGTTTGTGTCCTTCAATGATACCTAAACTTAGCATTGAACAACCATATTTAGAGAACATCATATAAAAGGCAGGGTTCTAGATTGGTAGGGAATACAGAGAAGAATGGAAGAGGTTTCTTCACTTTGTAGTCACATGAATATACAAAGTGCTGCAATTCTGCAATTTGTGTAATAATAGAGAGCTATCTTACTATTTTTAGAAGACACAGAATTTCCTTTTAACTATAAAGAACATTATTGAAACTACATTTTAGGATACATTCAGTTATATAACCATTGTCATATCACCTTTTCCTATGACAGTCCATCCAATTTCCTTTTTTAAATTATTGATTGATTGATTTGAGAGAGGGAGGGAGGGAGGAGAGTAGAGAGACAGACATTGATTTATTGTTCTATTTATTTATGCATTAATTGGTTGATTCTTGTATTTACCCCAACCAGGGATCAAACCACAATGTTGGAGTATCAGGATGATACTCCAGCTACCCAGCAAGGGTCCAGGTTTTATTTCATTCTCTTTGCTGAACCCATACTGATTTATCTTTAAGAATTATTCATTCTAAAGTTTGTCTTAAATTTTTGTAAGAAAAAAAAAGTTTATTTCATGACCCAAGTGCCACTCATGGAGTAGAAAAAAAAAAAGTAGTTCTAAACAGAAAGGATTTTTTTTCTTTGAATAAGGAAAATAAGAAATAGTCCATGAAAATGGTGTAACTTAATGCAAGATGGGAAGATATATGACCCTCTCATTCATTGTCTTCATTCTAGTCTTTTTCCTACTGGTCATGTTTTGGGAATTTTTTTTTTTTTTTTTTTTTTTTTTTTTTTTTAAAAA
>PVIW01003466.1:0-89552 GCA_004026585.1 Noctilio leporinus | reverse complement strand
TGAGATGTAAGATGATGATAGTGAATTCTATATTCAGCCTAAAACTTAGCAATAGTAGACGAGTCTCTGCTTTTCACCATCTGATGTTATCTGTGTACCATCAAAGAATCTTAGGTTATTTAAATTTTTTCAGAGAAACTTATTTTCTAAAGTAGATTGACTCATTCTATAGCCAACTAGTCATTGGCTTTTAGATTTTATTTAATCATTCAACAAATTAATATGTGTAAGGAAATGTGGCTAGATGTGATTTATTGAGAGTTGTAGTTTTAAACATATTTAGATCCAAAATAACTATTTAAGCATACATTTTCTAACTTGACTTTCAAGTCATACCACACTTTGAAATGCACAAAATAAAATAAAAGGTTCACAATGCTTTATTAAAAATTGTTTTTTCTCTTCCATAGGTTTTTGGAAATGCTCCGCCAAATACAATGACAGAAAAATTTTCTGATCTTCTGCAGTTCACAACACAAGTTTCACGACTGATGGTGACAGAAATTCGAAGAAGAGCATCAAACAAATCCACAGGTATTATTACAGAAACCAGCAAAAACTGGCTTATTTGAATGGACAGTTTGGCAAAAGTGTTATTTAAATTAAGTAGAAAAATTGACCTAATTCTAGGCATGTGGATTTTAATTACCGACTGTCTCATTCACATTCTTATAGTAATTTCTTCTCTTGATTTCAACATCTTCTAATTTTTAAGTAGAGTAGTTCTACCAAGACTACTTTCCTTGGACAGCTACCACCCTCTCCCCAACCCTTTCAACAAAACTCTGGTTTCTTCTGAACAAAATCCAAATTCTTAGCATGCTATTTAAGGCAAAACCAGAAACTGGCCAGATGTATTTTTTTTAAGCCTACACTTAAGAAAAAAATCATTGTTTATTGTTATTCTACTATAGTTGTCCTAATTTTTCCCCCTTTGCCCTCCTCTGCCTACATCCCCCCACCCCCAGTCAATTCCTACACTGTTGTCCATGCCCATGGGTTATTCATACATGTTCTTTGTCTAGTCCCTTCTTTTTCTTTCCACCAGTATCACCCTCCCTTTACCCCTCGGTCTGTTCCACATTTCCATGCCTATGGTTCTGTTTTGTTCATTAGGTTTTTTCTTATAAGTGAGATCATATCGCATTTGTTTTCCACTGACTGGTTGTTTTTACTTAGCATAGTAGTCTCCAGTTCCATCCATTTTCTCTCAAAAGGTAGGAGCTCCTTCTTTTTGCTGAGTAGTATTCCATTGTATAAATGTACTGAAGTGTTTTGATCCATTCATCTACTGATGGGTACGAAGGCTGTTTCTAGCACTTGACATACAGATGGCCCATAGACATATGAAGACATGCTCAACATCTCTAGCTATCAAAGAGATGCAAATTAAAACCACAGTGAGATATCACCTCACACATGTCAGAACAGCCATCATTAATAAATCAAACAAGTACTGGAGAGAATGTAAAGAAAAGGGAACCCCAGTGCACTATTGAGGGAAATGCAGACTAGTGCAGTCACTGAGGAAAACAATATGATATTTCCTCCAAAAAATTAAAAATGAAATTGCCTTTTGAACTAGTGACTTGACTGGGAGTGTACCCTAAGAACCCTGAAACACCAGTTCAGAAGAACTCATACACCCCCATATTCATAGCAGCACTATTTATAATAGCCTACACTTTTTTATTTCTTCTTTTCTTTTTTATATTTCAACCAAGCCAAGTTGTTTGGAGTCCCAGACTTGTCTATGCTCTTATTTCTATTCCTTTCTTTTGATGCATTACCCAAAAAAACAGGATCTTTATCATCTCAATATGTCTAAATTTTCCCAGCTTGGATTAAATCACACCTTTTTGATGGACTGTTTCTTGTTTTCCTTATTCAAAGAAAAAACTTTCTCTTCTGAACTTTTTTTGTTTCCCAACTCCATGAGTGGTATTTGGGTATGTGTCTTTATTTTCCTATTTGAACATAAACTGTTTATGCAGCTTATATGACCTACAATCTTGACCACATGCTTCACATACACTAATACACTAGGCCTTTCATGAATGTTGCCTGAATACAATTTTTTTTATAATTAGGTAATTTTAAACTTTATAAAGTATCTTTCCTTTTATTCAAGATTAACATAAGCTTTCTTGGTTTTAATTATCATTAGTAATTTTCTAAATTAGCAGTGTGATTGAGGGATTTTATCTTAATTTTATTTTGTTATTTGAGGTTTTTTAATAGTTGTTTGAATGATAGCTTTCTTGTTGAAACATTAGACTGAGAAATTGATCATTTAAATTTTGTTTTTAATGTGTCTGGGAAAATCACTTATCTTTTCAATCCATCAAATTATTATTTTTTCAGTGTTAGTGGTAATGCCTTTGTTACAAAGTTTTTTGAATTTGCTCTTTATTTTTATTACAATTACTGTAGATACAAAGTTTTGAAGGCCAGAAATTTAAAAGGTTTATGAAAAACAGCATGTTGGCCTTGGCTGGTGGCACAGTGGATAAGGCACTAGCCTGTGAACCCAAAGGTTGCTGGTTCAATTCCCAGCCAGGGCCCATGACCAGGTTTCAAGCCAGGTCTCCAGCCAGGTTTTTAGCTGGAGGCAGGAGAAAGGCAACCATACATTGATGTCTCTCTCCTTCTCTGCCTTTCTCCCTTCCCTTCTCTCTAAAAATAATAAATAAAATCTTAAAAAAAAAATAATAAAAAAAAGGAAATCTTATGTTTAAATTTAGAAGGAAAAAAAAAGGCATGTCCCTTCTATCATCCTGGTTCATCCCCATTTTTCAGTCCTGAGAGGCAATAATTTTTTTTTTTTTTTTATTGTTGTTGTATTACATCCATCCCCTTTTTGCTCCCCTCTGTCCCCCTCAATAATTTTTTTTATACTTAACTTTTTTTGGTATTCTGTGTTTGTAAATAACATTTAACAGTATGTGTTCTTGATTTTTCACATTTTGATTCTGTTATTCTCTTGAGCTTATTATTACTACTCTGCGCCACAGACATTTCTTATACCCTTCCAATGCTACTCCATCATGATTTTGATTTAGATCAGTGTTCATGATAGTGTCTATGAAAACGCTATTCTAAGATGAGCCATACAGTATGCTATGATTACTTTTCTTCCCTTGAAAACTTTTCCCTCACCTCCATGTGATTTAAAAATTGCTTTTTTTTTTTTACTGCTTTCCTCTATTTCTAATACATATTCATCTCCTATTCCCTGTTTTTCTGAACCTCTTCTCAGAAGGATTGAAGACATCTGTTTCTGTCAGTTTCATCTTTTTTGCAAACAACTTTTCCAAAACCTTCTGCCTGCTTTAGTCTACAGTAGATGCTCCCAGGCCAGCTGCACAGCTGTTGTTTTACCTTCCCACTTCCATCATCTTGGGGTGCCTTTTCATATCTTTGAGATACAGCCTTTGTTTCTTGAGTCTCATGTCATCTTTTTTCTCAAATTACTGGTAAAGCATCTTTTCCAGAAGCTTCCTGAGAAAGGATGCAGGGGAATGATTTTTTGTTTGTTTGTTCATTTGTTTAAAGAAATCCCATGAGTGAAAATTTGACTATTGTTGAATAAGCTGAGTTCCTTCATCTTCACTAAGGATGGTGATGCCTTTTAGCTAACAACCTTTCAGGTGCCAGGGCTTGGCATGAATCTCATCATATATAGTGTGGCTTTATTGCAGAAAGTGGAAACAAGAAGTCACAGGTCCACCACCCTCATTATCTCACAGAAAAGTGCGCTTGAGAGCTCTCCCCTACCCTCAAACACAAACTACAAACATGAATAAAGTTTTATCAGTGAAGAAACACAAACTACTTTGTGATCTATACTTTTTCAATACTTGTTGGATGTCTATAGTTGTTTGAGAATGCAAGCTCCTTAGCCCCAGAAGACTTCGGGGCTAGAGGAAGTTACAGGCCCTCCTCCTATCAGAGTAGATGCTACCAGTGTCATGGGAAGTTGAGCTTGGGTGCAGCACCTCTGAGGACATGAAGAATGAAAGGGGATGTCTCATCTAGGTCTTTCTCCAGGCTGCCCAGGGTGACTGCTCAAGGTCATATTGGAAAATCTTGCAGCTTGCGTTATATTTACCCTCCTTTCAGTAGGTATCAGATTCTCTGTTGGAAATAATTTTTCTCAGAACAAAAATAATTTCTTCAGCATATTCTAGATGTCTGTACTGCTATTGAGAAATGATGCTTCCTAGATACTTGATTCTTTTTCTTTGCCGTATTTTTTTTTTTTTCCTATAAAAGCATTTAGGATCCTATTTTAAAATTTTATAACTTGCCTTGGACCAGACCTGTATTTGTCCATTATGCTGAGTACTTCGTAATCTGGGAATTCCTATCCTTTAATTTGAGGAAGGTTTCATGAATTGTTTAAATAATAAGATCCTCCCATCTATTTTCTCTTTCTAGTTAGATGAACCTCTAAGACATTCTTATTTTCATATTTTCTATCTTTGTTTTTTGACTACTTGCTAAGAGAGCTCTTTAGTTTTACCATCTATTCCTTCTGTGGTGGTTTTATTTGTGTGACATAACTTTAATTTCTAAGAGGTTTTTTTTCCTTCTTTATGAATTCCCTCCTCTTAGCTGAGTATTTGTTTTTCCTTTCAGATTTTCGTGTCCTTACATAGTCCTCATTTTTGTTAATTTATTTCTTTCTCTTGTCTCGTATGTTGGAGAATGTCCTCATATTTCTCATCCTTGGCCATCTGCTCCTGTATAGGAATGGATGGAAAGCAGCTGGGTAGCTTTGTAATTGTGGGTGGAGCTTGCAACTCTGGGCATTAGCCCAGGGCTGTCCTGCTGAGCCATTTTGTTGCCCATCTTTCCCTGGCTAGACAGAGTCCCCAGAGAAGAATATCCAGTCTTTACCTAGACCGTATATGCATGATTCCAAACATTTTGGATGCCAAGTTGAGGAAAGGTCTGAGGACCATCAGCATGTCCTTCTGAGTTTCTACTTGATCTCCATGAACCCATAGCTGTGCCCACTGTGCTATTATCACCCCTTTTCCACCCCAGTCTAAAGGCTATCGCTTACTCTTTGCAGTGAATAAACCTCCAGTCTAATGCCCTCTTTGCAGTGGGGATCTGGAGCTAACTGCTTTTTAAAAAAGGATAAAATAAAAAACTTGTTTACCCCTCTGTAGATTGTCTATAGAATGAAATTTATTTATTATTAAATTTATTGGGGTGACACTGGTCAGTAGGGTCATATAAGTTTCAAGTATACATTTCCATGATGCATGATCTACATATTGCATTGTGTGCCTGGCTGCTCATAAAAGTATTTTCACCAATCCTCTCTGAATGAATTTCCATTACCTTTCCTTCAAAGGTAGCTAGTGCCACCAATTCCTAAGCCCCTTGATAGTTCTGTAGTTTACTTGTTTTCCTACACTTATTTTAAGATTCTAGAATTTACTTAATCAATTATCACTAACTTCTGTCCTATTTTAGTACTCGCAGTTTGTTTTTATCTTTCCTATTCTCTTTGTTCTTAGGAGTTTATCTTTTAAAAATATATATTTTTACAACTATTTTACTGGGTGTGTTAGCATACTCCAGTTGACATAACAAAATACCAGAGACCAGTGGCATAAACAATGTATTTTTACAGTTCTGGAGGCTGAAAGTCTAGATGTCAATGTCAGCATGATTGGTTTCTGCTGAGATCTCTCTTCCTGGATTGCAGATGGCACCTAGAGGACAGAGAAAAGAGAGGGCTCTTAAAAGGCACTAATCCCATCATGAGAGCCCCACCCTCATGACCTGCCAAAGGCTCCATCACCATTACATTAAGGGTTAGGGTTTCAACATACAAATTCTGGGAGGGATGCATTTCAGACCATATCAGTGGGGTTTCAGGAGAAAACAGAAATAAATGCTTGTGCTCAACATTTTCTCTTCAACTGGAGTCTATTATAAAGTCTTGGGAGTAAATAGCCATTAAATATTTTTAGATTGAGGACAAAATCCCTTATACAGAAGCATTATGTTATACGAATTGATATATGAATTTTAAAGTGCAACAGTTCTAATTATATTTGCAGTTCTTAAAGCAAGTCTAACGAAAGTTGGCAAGATAATTTAAAGTAACCTTCTTGCCCTGTCTTTTCCCTTCTTCCTAAATTCAATTGCATCCCTTTTTATCTTTCCTGATTTCAGTTAATTCTGTGGAAATAAGAAGGTGGTCTTAAATAGAATATTGTGTGTTTTATAGCAATTCAGCTATTTTAAATAAGGGTAATTTCTCTGTCACAAGTTGACTCCTGTTACTGGGTTTTCTTTCTTAAATGATATTCCTAGATTAGGGAAAAAAATTCCAAAACTATTTACTTCTGTGTTGCTCTCTTTGTAGGTACCTAATCTGCATGTTTTCATTATTGGATAATTGTTTTCCTGAGTCTTTCTATAATTTTATATCCATAAGGCAATGTTTTAGAAATAATTAAAAGCATCCTAAGTGGGGTAGATGTCTCATTGTTATTTATAGTAATAGCAATACAGGTTTTTTAAATAGTTTCATTTTAAAATAATTATAGGTGCACAGGAAGTTATAAACCTAACTCATAGAACTCTCAGTACCATTTATCCACCTTTCCCATTGATAATATCTTATTTCTCAGCTATTTTGAGATCTTTTTATCATATTATGTACGTCCGTGTAATTTTTAGCTTTAAACATTTGAAATTTATTAACATCAGAATCCAGAAATTAAATTTGTATGACTTTTACCTCTGTAAGAGAAACCTTTCTTAATCACCTTATTGCAAATAAATCTTTTCTACTCTCTCCCCATACCAGTTAGTATACTTTAATATGATCACCTAAAATACCCCCTTTAGAACTTTGTCATCATCTAAAGTATCTAGTTTATTTACTTATTTAATTTTATTGCCTGTCATAGTTCTGCATCACCTGGAACAACGATTTTCAACCTTTTTCATCTCATGGCACACATAAACTAATTACTGAAGTTCTGTGACACAACAAAAATATAATTTTTGCCAATCTGACAAGAAAAATGAATTAATTTTTATTCATTCATACCTGATGGCTATTGTGTTGTGTGTTGTCATTATTTTTTATTTGACAGTCTATGGAAAGAGGTCAGTGTTCTGACTAGTCTGGAATTACATGTTTTAAAAATTCTTGTGGCACATCTGTTGAAAATCATGGATCTAGAAGAATGCTTATCACAAATTAGGTGCTCAGTACATTTTCATTGACTTTGAAATAGGATTTCTTTGCTCCCTCCTTCTTTTAATGCTTTGAGAATTTGAGCAGTATTAGAAAAGCTAGCCTTACTGATATTTAAGAGAGAAAAGCATAATATTGGAATATCTCCTAAATTTGCCTTAAATAACTCTTGCTTTGGGAATTCTCGTTCTCTATCTTTTATTCTTAAACATTGGAAGTTTCTTTGGGTAAGTGTTATCACAGAAACTTTCATGGGTATTTTTTTCTTTCTTTTTGTTGTTTATTGATTTGAGAGAGAAAGAGGTAGACATTGATTTGTTATTCCACATAAATTATTTATATATGTATTGAGTACTTCTTGTATGTACCCTGACCAGGGGTCGAACCTGCAACATCATTGTATTGGGCCAGTGGTCTAACCAACTGAGCTACCTGGTCAGGGTGCACCATGGAGATTTTTTTCAGTCTTATGATAATTAGATTTTCAAGATCTAGGTACACCCTGAATCATACTACTCTTTCATTTCCCCATCATTAATTTTGAGCAATCAGTTTTTATTGTGGTAAAAAACACATAACTTATATATGTCCTCTTAAAAAGGTTGTAAATGTATGGGTAACTAAAAGCACAGTGTTGTACAACAGGTCTCTAGAATTTTTTCATCTTGCATAACCGTAACTTTATACTCGTTGATCAGCAACTCCCCATTTCCTCTTTTTCCCAGTCCTTGGGAATCACCGTTCTATTTTCTGCTTCTACGAAGTCGGCTACTTTCAATTCCTCACATACCCATTTATTTTACAGGAACTTATTGACAGTAATTGCTATAATTACTATGCACATAACTTTTCTCCATAAAAGCAGGTGAAATGAGCCCTCTATTATTCTTTTGAAAAATAGCTATATTTGTTTCACATCAGGACAAGATTATTTTTCCAGGACTCCTGTAAATTTGGTGTGGAATACTTGTTATTTTGTTTGTGACCTAGTCACTAGTCACATAATCAGGTCTTTTTATCATATCGCCTCTAACATGAATTATAGATATCTCAGTAGGAACTATGGTTATCTGCAGTTTTCTTATTTAAATCTATCAGAAGTTAGTAAAAATTGAGTCTTTTAGAAAATATCAATATAAAAGCGGATACATAGACTTATTTGCAACTTCACAGTTCTAGTCATTTGTCTTTCGTAATTCTCTCTTCATTGTTGCCTCTTTGCGGCTTTTGTTAAAAATATGCAGTGACTAAACTAATATGAGAAAAATACATAATTTTGTGGCTATATTGTTTACAGGGTGTAGCTTAAGATTTTTTTCCATCTTGTGTAGTTATTTAAGTTCAAGCATGCAGTCTTCTTAATTCTAATGGAATATCAGTTTACATTATTGAAGCAGAAAATTCCCACCTGTGAGAACATATATTTAGTTTATGATTAATGACTTTGGTGCATGTGAGGTGCCACTGTTAAACCCAGTGGTGAAGGAAAAACTGGGCGGCAGCCCAGTGATGGAGAAGCCAGGTAATGATGAGTACAGTTGGCGTCTCATGCAGCATCTTGTTGTGGTATTAGTATAATGTAGCGAATCCCCAATTAGACAACTCAGCCTTTTTCTTTAAACAGAAAAACATTGTGCCCCGCTGCCCTCCAAGGATTTCAAAGCCACAACACCTTCAGGTAATTTTATTCCCTAGGTGTGGTTGTGTATCATCAGATGAAAAAACAAAGCATGAAAATTATGAATTCTAATCCTGTGTTTCTAACTAACTTACAGAAGGTTTCTTGGGGGATGGAGGTGGATGGGAAGGGTTGTTGAGGGCTTGGTTTCTTAATGAAGGAAGTGTAATACTGTTAAGATATCTTACATTGTCATACTGAAGCATAAGTTTGAAAATATTTATGCTTTAAATGGACTTTGAAAAGGAAAAAATGTTGCATTGCATTTATTAACAAATTTTGTGTTCTGAATTGTTCTGAATGCTAATGAATTCACAATATTCTCTCAATGTAGAATGAGACTTAAAATTCTTTTAAAATTGTCTGCATTCTATTCTTATTTAATCTAATGACTTCTAACTCCATTTTGCATTTTTGAGTCTAACTGTATGTATTAAAATGCAGTTGTGAAAATAAAAGCTTGAATCAAATGATTGGCAGCTTGGAATATGGGATAATATGTTTTTACATTAACTCTTATAACTTTAAGTTAAACCAATTTAAATACAATTTAAATTTGTATTTGTTAAATATAAGTGAAAGTAAAAGATTCTAATACAATATTATTTTGACCAGCAAAGTTTTTCTTTCTAAGTTTGGAGAAACTGGAAATTTAATTTAAAATTATTTTTTAGTATACATGTTTCATAAGATACCACTAAATGTTATTACTTTTACAATCAGCTTCTTATTTAAGATAAAAAGTGAGAGATCCAGTTAAGGTATTTGAATGGTAATATACTGAAATTACTAGGTAAAAATAAAATAGTTCTTCTGAATACTTTGTTGCATGTAGATGGTTGTCAGTGTCAATTTTAGATCTGTTTCATATCTTTCAACCAAACTGCTTATCCAGATTTCTTTGGATAAGCATATAATTGAAAGCCAAATAATAAAATTTTACATTATTCCTGATGTAACTTAGGGTTTCTCCACCTCCTCAAAAAGAGTACTTATTTAGTTGATAAAGTTGTTAAAGGGATGGTGTTAATAATTATACTCTCTTAATCCTTTTCAAAGTTTTTTCCACACATGCTATGTTATTTATTCAGATCAGCAATCCATTGAATTGTTGTAATATTTAATAACAAATGAACAGTGATTTGGCGGGGGGGTTGTTTGGGTTTTTGATTATTTTGGAGAGGTTTGTTTATTTATTTAATTTATTTGTTAAGAAGGGATTTAGGATAAAGATGTAACAGGAGAGAGCCTGGGTGGGGTGATTTGGCTCTTTAAAAATGCCAGAGAGATGAAATGAGCCTAAGCAGGGTTGTCCTCAGCTGATTGGAGGGTCAGAGAAAAGGGGGCCTTGAGGGACACATTCTGGCAGGGTGAGCTGCTGCTGCTCATTGCTCCCCTGGCTGCAGGCCTTCTGGGGCCCCTTAGAGTTCAGGAGAAAGAAAATTCACTGGAAATGGACATTTGAATAGGAATGCTCCAAGGAAGGCCCATCATTTGTCTTTAATTCTCTTGAATAATACTGTAATGTTCCTGATCAACCAAAACAGAGGAAAGCACACTTCTATAATCAAATAAATAGAACTTTTCCAAGCCAAGAGTGCAGTTTTGACGTTTTGGTTCTCAAAATAATCATTAGCATTTATTGTTTATAATTGGCAACTTAGTTAATAGCAGTGAAAATATGTATTTTGTAATTTTGTTTTAATAGTAATATGGGTGTAATTCACATTCACTCAAGATGGTTTCATCTGTAGGTTTCTAGCTTCTGTACCAGGAAAATAACTGATTATCTCTTAAAGTAAGTTTGGCACTTCAAAATCATTTTCTGCCCTGTGTGAGAAGCCTAGGTGGTATTGATCAGTACAATTTACTAATACATTTTTTAATGACACAAAATTTTATTACATTGATATAATATGAAATAATCATTTGAAAATTCCAGGTAGTTTTTTGAGATGTTGATTAGCAAAACTAGAAATAAACAATTTAAAACCAAAGTTGCCTGATTATGAAAAAGCATAGCATTTCAGCCTTTAATTGATAGTCTTAGCTAACTGGGAAGGAGTTGTCTTCCTTAAATGAGCATTTAATTCCTCTCAAGGAAAGAGGGCTCATGTAATGTATCAAATGGTAGGGTCTATTTTAAGCTTCCAAGAAAAATATGCAGCTCACCTTTTATCAGTATTCTCAACCATGATTGCTAAAGAAATTTTCATGGTGTTATTCTTGTATTTGTTTTTTCTCCCTCTCATGAACCCTCACAATTTAATCAGCCTTAAACCTTGCTTTCTTTTTATTACTCTTCTTTTTAAAACTTCCAGGAGTTACTCAAAATCCAAACCTCTTAATGTTTGTTAGAAGTTGAGCTCAGTGCATCCTCCTTTAATCAACCTGTGTTGGTTTATTTAACATACCTACTGAGTGTCCATTTAGTGCATTAAAGCTTCATGCTGAGGGCTATCAGTGAACCAGGCAGGTTAGGAGACTGCTCCCCTGGTATTTATTTTCTAGAGCTGGGCAAGATACCGTATGTATATCAGTGAACAAAAGAATATAATAATTTAACACTTTTGAGATACTAAATATTAGAAATAAACCAAGCTACTGTTGGCACCCCTGGTTTCCAGTAAATTCTTTTATCACTGTATTTTGTCTCCTGTAGGTTAGACGGTCTGGCCTTAAATGTAAGTTCCATCACTGACTAACTATGTTACTTTAGGCAAATTATTTTTCTTCTCCATTTCTTAATTTATATGTTATGAGGGATGTAATAATAGAAGGTAACTCATATGGTCCTTTGTAATAATTAAATGGGTGGCATCTACAAATACTTAACAGTGCTTGTTATACAATTAAGACCCAGTAAAAATAAGTGATTTAAAATTTTTCTTGTTAAAATTTTTCTTCAAATCAAAGTATATAGGATGGATGTAATACAACAATAAAATTAAATTTAAAAAATTATATAAAGATAAATATGCCCAGCACAGTCTTGTAGTCATTCAGTTCTTTAATAAAGCACTTTTATCTTGTTTGTTTTAAATGAAAGAAAAAAATTCCTCTAATGTGTCTAAATTCTGTTCTACAGAATTTTAAGAGGTCTGTCCTGAAAGTATCTGCTGCACAAACTGTTTTAATTATATTGATATAGGCGTCATACTTTTGGGACAGACCTTGTATATCAGTAACTTACTAGTTGATTTAGAGTAAACAGGATTTATTTTCTAACAATTTTAATTCATCTTGGTTATCAATATAAACTTGATGAATTCTGATAAAATTAAGTATATAGTTGAGGAATTATCCATTTTCCCTTTTTGCTAAAAACATAACCCACTAAATTTATTTTCAAAGATGTTACAGTTCTGTGAATGATCCTCTCACTGTTTCTCCATTCCTACTGTCAGCTGCCCAAGTCACCTCTTGTGTGTATCACGAAGGCATCCTTCTTATTAGTTGCCTCTAACACCACCACTGGGCTCTGCCTTCCCAGTTTGTCACGCACACATTACTATGTTCGCAGTCTTAGAGTAATTATTTCATCACCTTCTTCACTCAAGAAACTATATTTGCTCCCTCTTACCCCGAGCCAAATACAACCCTTAGTTACCTTCCATCATAAATAGGTGTCAGTTTTCTGTTGCTAGTCTTGATAGTTGAATCTAATTCTCAAAATATGATCTTCTAGAATGTTAACCCAGTGTTACCATTGTTTATCTGATGTGTACCTGTCTTATTCTTTCATTTAGCTACTCTTCTGTTTTAATACTGTGCTCCTAATCTCTTAGTTCCTTTCCCACCCTGCCCCCACTTCCTAAGCAAACATACAAGGTTCCCCATTCTCCAGAAGTAAAGCTTGCCTGTGACACCTTCCGTAAGCTGAAATGACGTGGCATGAAGAAACAATTACCTTTAATGCATATGGGGATAAGATGATCATTTCCAGACCCCCAAAATAACCTTTCTGATCATACCAAATCACACATAAAACTTAATTTAATACTAACATAGTGTAAAATCAGGAATGATATGATAAATATACAGCATACTTTCTACCTATCAATCCACTCAAGCAACAGAATTTCTGTTTTATTCATTACTAGCTGCCACTTAAAAGAGACCACTTTACTCTTACCAGAATCAATAGTAACTTTCAAGATTCTTTGACTCCATGTGTAAATAGTGTGAATATTGTGAATAGGCAAGCTTGACACACGCAGAATGTATTTTGTTCCTTATGATCAGAACATTCAATTATATCTAGTTTTATGCTAAGCGTAACATCCTTACAATCTCTCAGGCTTTCCCATTGCCTTAAGATACAAATGTCCAATTAAATGAAGATAAAGTGCAAGTGCTCACAGACACAGTTCACAGCCGTGGGCCTTGATACTGAGATGCTGAGTGTAGTTCTTGGCAGAAGGAGCTTGGTGAGGCCGCTCTCACTGCTCCTGACACACTACCTTAAAAATGGCTCCCTGCAAAACAAATGCTAAGCACTGTTCTCACTTTTTGCCCTTTTCTGTAAAAGCAAAACTCTTTTCTAAATTTCTTTTTGATTAGCAGCAATAGGTATTAATGCAGGTCTTTCATAAAAGCAGTAAACTAATACGAGCTTTAAAAGTACGGGATACCAGACCTCCCTCAAGATGGAGGCATAGGTAGACATGCCTGGCCTCCTTGTGCCATCGAAAGAATTACAACCAGACCTTAAAACTAGTAACACCCAAGAACCATCAGAAAATCAAGCTGCATAGAAGTCCAAAACCCAAGAATTTAAAGAAGACACATTCATCTAGACAGGCAGGAGGGGCAGAGTCACAGAGATGGGTGGAGAGATGCGGAAAGGCAGTAGTGGTGGTAGAATGGCCAAGAGGGATAATTTGGGAGCAGGGGATCTCAGCCCCAGGCCAGACTACACAGATCAGGGTTCTAGCACTGGGAAGCTAGACACCCCCACTCCATCCCCCGCATTGTTCCTGGCTATGGAAACCAGTGGGAATTGGGTTAGCAGAAAAAAACTGCTGGATTTTCACCATTTAAAGAGCCCAGCATGGGCTTAGAATGGATGCAAACCTACCTGTCACCATTCACTACAGGGGCAACCTCTGGAAGGGCACCAGTCACGCACGAGAAGGGGACAAAGAGGTTGGAAATGGGATAAGCACATGGTGAAACACCAAAAATCAGGCAGCCCTCACCACACAGCCAGAAAGGTGTCAAGCAACTTGACAACTCAGTTACCTAAGGTACTGCCCCACGTAATTTACAGGTGCCCTTTCTACATAGCCATGCTACTAGGACAGGGAGTAAAATAAGCTTTACTTAATACATGGAAGCAAAGAAATATGGCCCAAATGAAAGAACAGAACTAAACCCCAGAAAAAGAACTAAGCGAAATGAAGGTAGCCAGCCTATCAGAATCAGAATTTAAAACACTAGTTATCAGGATGCTCTGAGAACTCTGAGTATGGCAGAAAAATAAAGGAAGAAATGAAGATTACACTAAGTGAAATAAAGAATAATTCACAGGGAACCAACAGAGAAGAGAAGGAAGCCTCCAGGATTCAAACTAATGATTGGAAACATAAGAACTAAATATCAATGAAAACAAAAAGAAGGAAAAGAAATTTTTCATGAAGGTAGGCTTAGAAACCTCTGGGACATCTCCAGACATGCCCACATCTGAATCATAGGAATGCCAGAAGAGGAGGAAGAGCAAGAAATTGAAAACTTAATTGAAAAATAATGAATTAAAACTTCCCTAATTGGATAAAGCAAATAGACATACAATTCCAGGAAACATGGAGAATCGCAAACACATTGGATCTGAAGAGGACCACGCAAATATACATCATAATTAAAATGCCAAAGCCTATAAATAAAGATAAAGGGAGAACCTTAAAAGCAGCAAGATAAAAGCAGAAAGTTACCTACAAAGGAATTTCCATCAGGCTGTCAGCTGAATTCTCAAAAGAAACTGCAGGCAAGAAGAGACTGGTAAGAAGTATTCAAAGTGATGAAAAGGATGACCTAGAACGTAGATTACTCAGCAAAGCTATCATTTACAATGGAAAGACAGGTTAAGTGCTTCCCAGACTGGTAAAGCTAATGGAGTTCCTCATTACCAAGCCCTTATTATAGTAAATATTAGAGGGACTTATTTAAGAAGAAGATCAAAACCCTGAACATTAAAAAAGGCAACAAATTCACAACTGTCAGTAATTGAATCTAAAACAGAGTAAGCAAACAGCCAGAACAGGAACAGAATCATAGATGTGGAGAGCATTTTGAGGGTTATCACCTGGGAGGTGGAAGCGGGTGAATGATTGAAAAGGTACAGATTAAGAAGCATGGTTTGTAGGAACAAAATAGACCTCAGGATGTTAAGAATAATACAGGAAATAGATAAGCCAAAGAACTTGTATGCATGACCTATGGATATGAACTAAGTGGGGACATTGCTGGAGGGAAGGGATATACCAGGCAGAGGGGGGAGCAAAGGGGAAAAAATTGGGCCAACTGTAACAGCATAATCAATAAAATATAATTTAAAAAAAAAAAAAAAAACATAGAGGATACCTGTACTTGTTTTCCAGGCAGGATTAACTCAAATTTTATTATTTCCATAACTCTTTGTGAGTAGTTTATGACATATCTTTTCCTTAAGTATATAGGTGGACTTTTACACTTCCGTATTAATGTAAGAGTACTATAAAGACCTATGTGTGCTATGAAAATATGTCTCCTTTTGATATGTTTCACAGATTATGTGGTAGTGCTGATATAAAGTACCTGCTCAGTGAATGATCATTTTCTTTGCAGATTTTAAGGTAGACCCTCTTTCTATGTGATTCCCTGTCCCCACCTGAAACTCTCCTTTGGTTTTATAGAGGCTGCAAGTCGAGCCATAGTCCAATTCCTAGAAATCAATCAGAGTGAAGAAGCCAGTAGAGGCTGGATGCTTCTGACAACAATTAATTTATTAGCATCCTCTGGTCAGGTGAGTTTTTTGTTTTCATATTTGACAACTCAACCTCTTTTTTTTTTTTAATCCTTTTGGGGTTTTCTAATACTAGACTTACTGTCACAGCCAAATAAGATTTTATGATAATCATTATACGCTTCTAAGTCTTCTGACAATATCCAGGTGAGGAGGTTGATGTCTTATGCATTTTAAACATGAGGAAATGCCTAATATAGAATGCTGGGTTTTTATCTTTGTCATACTGTAGCACACACAGAGTGTGATACCATTTCTACAGCACACTGGGCAAAGGATGGACCAACTGTGGCTGGAGATAAATAGCCCAAGACTCTGACTTCCATCAGGCCCAGCCCAAGAATCCTTTAACTCATGTTAGGGAAACTATGGCTTAGAAGAATCATCTAAGGTTCAGCTAAGGGCACTTAGCTAATAAGAAATAAATGACCTGGAAAATATTTCATTTTTAAAGAAAATGAGAAAGTATTGCTATTTTCAGTATAATATATATTCCCTTACTACTTGATTTATTCTGGAGATTGTTGTTTTTTCCTCTTTAAATCAGTTTTAAACATCTGTCATGATATATATTGCTTTTACTCATTTATGACCTGTTTGGATACCTGATTTTTGACCTATGATATTTGGGGGATGAAGGAAATTTATTCAGCCATTTAATTACCTATCAAAGTCAATACATTTGAGAATGGCTGCTGTCTAAATTGCAGTGGGCTTTTAAACAGCTCACATGATCTCATAATGGGCTCTGTAACGGTGGCTCTGGCACTGTCCTAACCAGAAGCAATGCATAGTTTTAGAGACTATAGTCTGAAACTAGTCACCAACTCAGTAAGTAGCAATTGGGCTTTTTCCCCTTTGGAATGCATTGGTTCCCTTTTTTTGTTGTTTGCTGGGTTTTTATTTCTTCTTTTTTAATCAGAAAAGGAACCAGACCAACTTGTCCTAATTTGCCTGGTACTTTCTGAGTTTTAGCATAGATACCTCGCATCCTGAGAAACCTCCTCAATCCCGGACAGATGGAGGGGTTTAGTCACCCTAAGTAACTTTCAGGTAGTCCTGAAGTGGCCTGTGGTTTCCATTATCTGCAACTCTCTCAGATGACTAACAGATGTACTTGTTTCTTAATTATTAGCCTAGCCTTCCTGTTCTGTATATTTAACTTGTGATCTGCATTACCACAGCTAATTCTCTGAAATCTGTTCTATTCTTTATTTGTAACATATCTTTGAGTCTCCAATGCCAACAAAATAAAAATGAAACCAGAATTGGGCACAGTATTCTAAGTCACTGTGGACCACTAAGCCAACTCTAACATAAGGCAGAGTGTGTAAGTGATGAGCCTCAATCCCTTTATTGGTAAAGTAAGAATCATGCAATAATAGAATCTGCCTCATAGGAATGATTTGAGGAGTAGATAAGATACTAGAAAGTGCTTAGCCTTATGCCTGTTATATAATAAACACTTATTAAAGGTTAGACATTGCTATTATAGCTTTATGGGAGTTAGCAATTTTGGATTCAGATTCCTGAAACATATTATATTGTATGGCCTAACCTTCTTTGTATCTTCCAACTGATCTTTCTCCTCTTATTTTAATTCTTACGCTTTTTTGTTCTACTCCTGGCAGTGTTGATGTTTCCCTTTTCTATTAGCCTGTATGTACTATCACTGTTACATTTTAATCTCTAAATTAATTAGAGATTAATGAGACTGCTTCTGCTGGTAGATGTGCCTTCTGAAAGCCAGGGGTGTGTGCCCAGCTCCTAAGACACTGCCTGACATACACCAGGCATTCAGTGAATGCTGAAAAAGTTAATAAATTAACCAACAGATGATGCCAACCTGTTGACCTCCAGCATGGTTAAGCTTTTTATTCTAAACTGCACCATCGAAAATTTTTGATAATTATTATAGCCTATTTCTTAAAAATACTGAAATGTTTACCATGACAAGGTCAGGAATTTCTTTCTCTAGAAATCCTTGAATATAATACAGAGGTGTGTGTGTATATGTGTCCATGTCTGTGATGGCTGTAGTCCTCAAATGTCCGTCTAGCCCCACAAATATATAAATATAACATTAAAGTGATAGTAAAGTAACTAGCAATATATAATTTAGTTTTTAATATGTCTTTGCATTTGTTATCTTGTATAATCCTTGTATTAACCCTGAGAAGTATGTACTATTATATCCATTTTATAGGAGAGAAAAGTGAGGTCCAGCAAAATTAGTTGCTAGATTCATAGTTACATTCCTCTCTTCTAAATCCTGAAGCTTACGTTCTTTGACACATGCTACTTCTAAATAAATAACAAAGTTCATAAATACTTTAATAATAACAAAGAGACATATCTCAGTATTTGATTAGATCAATCTTGTCCAAATGAGAATGAATATTTGTCAGCTTGCATTCAATTTTAATTTTTTCAGGCACTTAGTTATTTTGATATATAATTTTCTGGGTTAAAATTTGGAGCTTGTGGTTTAACTCCTGGCATAAAATTTGTGGACTTACTCAACTATTACCAGTTGCAGTTATATCTGTTTTTCTGTTACTCTACCTATTCAGTTATTTATTGGTTTGTTTTCCAGAAAACTGTGGACTGCATGACAACGATGTCAGTGCCTTCCACCCTGGTTAAATGTTTGTATCTGTTTTTTGACCTTCCGCATGTGCCTGAGGCAGTGGGAGGTGCACAGAATGAGCTACCTCTTGCAGAACGTCGTGGACTGCTCCAGAAAGTTTTTGTGCAGGTAGGATGGTGCTGTTTGGCCATCTGTACCACTCTGAAGTGAGACAGGTGTACTCCTTAAATAGATGTCTTACCTATTCTATTTTCTGAAGTATTTTGTGTTGTTTATTATGTAATTGACTTTATCATTGTCACATTTGTTGAATTTGCACACTTCTTTTGAGGAATATTTGAGTGAGGTGTTAACAAATTTGTTTCTCTGATAGATTCAACTAATAAGGTTACCTTGGTTATAGCAATAACATCTATGAAATGAACTAAGCAAGGAAAACTATTGATAGTCATTAAGCTTGCAGTAATATTTCTTAAAATGTCAAGAAATTCTTTTTTGTTGCTGTCTATATACAGGAAGTCCCTAGTCTATAAATCATTAACATATAAAAATAGTTTATTTTAGTGGCTGCTTGCTACCTTCTCTGCTCCTTACTTGTAAATCCCTTTCCCACCCTAGCCACCATTCCTTTAGTAGCATTAGCAGGTAACAAAAATTGAAAGACTTTTCTTAGCTAGGCTGGAAATACCATCTTCTTGATAATACTTTTTTGGGGGAAAAGTTTTAAAGCAAGCAAACTACAAACATTTAAAGTAAATGTTTAAAAAATTTAACACAAAGAGATAAATATTATATTATTTCATTCATGTGCATCTGAAATAGTCAAAGTCTTAGAAAATGATGGTTGACAGTGGCTTGCAAGGTGGGAAGAAAAGGAATTGTTTTCAATTGATGTAGTGTTTCAGTTTTGTAAGATAAAAAATGTTTTAGAGTGTGTTGTGTAACAGTGTACTTCCCGTTGACACTGATATACTCCATACTTAAAAATGATTAAGATGGTCTTGGCTGGTAGCACAGTAGATGAGGTGCCAGTCTGCAAACCCAAAGGTCCCTGGTTCAATTTCCAGCCAGGACACATAACCAGGTTGCAAGCCAGGTCTCCAGCCAGGTCCATAGCTGGAGGCAGGTGAGAGGCAACCATACATTGATGTCTCTCTCCCTTCCTCTCTCTCTGGAAACAAATAAAATCTTTAAAAATAAATAAAATTAAAAAATATTATTAAGATGGTAAGTTTTATATGTTTTCACTTCAGTTTAAAAATAAACAACCCACTCCTGCTTGAATTTAGTTCTCTGAAATTATGTGACCTAAGATACAGATTTCTCACCTCTAAAGTGAAGATAATGATAACTACATAGTTTTGTGAGGATTAAATGAAATAATATTCAAAGCTCCAGTTTTCTGCCTAGGACACAGTAGATATGAAATGAATAAAAGTACCCATAAGCGCTGCTGTTGCCAACACCAGTGCAAGAAGACAGTGGCTATGTAGCAGGTGAGGTGGAGCCGATGCAGGAGGGCAGTGGCACCTTATGTAACCAGAATATTTAGTGCAGGAATGACTGGCAATGAAAGGGTGGTAGAGGGAGGCCAAGGCAGTTTTATAAAGGAAAAGACAAGTTAATCAATAATAATTTAGCAAATACTTATTGAACACTTGATTTATTGGATTCCTTTGCTCTAATGGTTAACTTATATCTGTTACCTCATAATTTGAAAGCAAGCCCATGACTTCAGAATATTTCTTTTCCCCCAAAACGGTGATGTGGGCAAATGGCAGAAATAGGGTTAGAACTAAAGTTTATGTGACTCCTGAATTAGATTGGTTGAGAAAAGTAGTGGGAATAAATAAAGGTGTATATCTCATAGGCATTAAAGCTGCTTGTAGATATTGCTGTTTAGACTAGTAGCACTATTTCAATAAAGCCCTTTTAAAGAAGTAGTTAATATTTTAGGTAATAAATGGAAGCTGAATTGTATATGTTTAATAATAAGTATAGCAAAGAATTCTTTTAAAATAATTTTTTTTCTATATTTGAAAATAGTGAATGCTAACTTTCAACTAAATGTGAGATTCTTTTTAGTATATTGGAATCATTGAATGTTAACGCCAAAAGGGATTCAAAGATAATTAAATGAAACTGCTCATTTACAAATAGCTGGCAGCCTGGCTGTGACACATAGCAGAAGTGGGGCAGTAGTTAAAACCAGGGTTTCCCTGACCTGTGTGACTCAGTGGGTTGGGCATTGTCCACAAAGGGGAAGGTCACTGTTTAATTCCCAGTCAGGGCACATGCCTGCGTTTCAGGTTTGGTTCCCTGTCAGGACTCATGTGCAAGGCAACTAATTGATATTTCTCTCTCTCTCATCGATGTTTCTCTTCCTCTGTTTTTCCATTCACCCCTCTCTAAATATAAAGAAATAAAGTGGAAAAACGGAAACAGGCTTTCCCACTGCCTCTCCCTGTGTTCCTTTAATGCATCTCAACACACCCCTTTCTTTCTCATCATAGGCTGGACATTATTCTCATCATTTTGTCTAGAAAGTCAAACTGTTTTCAGAACACACAGTGTTTTTGATAGATGAAGTCCCCGTGTTTACATTAGGTGACGGATGGTTTCCTGGAACCTTAGCAGTTGGTATTGCTTCATGTAGGCATGTGGTTTTTGGTGTTTGTTTTATTTATTTATTTATTTATTTATTTATTTATTTTTCATTTGTGTTGATGTGGCCAATAACTACTCTGCCACACTTGGCAGAACCAATCGTGCAGTAGCAGCAGAGGAATAAGATACTGGTGCTTCACTTTTCTAGTTTGTAAAATGAAGGATTTATACTAGGTTATTTGTAAGAATCCTTTTGACTTTAAAGATTAAGAACCAGTTATCTTAAGAATCAATAAATTCAAAGAATTAAATCCAGTTTATTTTTGAGAACATATTTGATTTGGAAAAAAATGTGAGAACTAAGGAAAAGTAGAATCAACAATACACTTCTGAGCATGTATTTTTTGTTGCAATTAATTCTTTTGTGTGTGTACCTATTATGTTGCATGTGATACATATGAGAAAAACATACATATTACACATATTAATGGGCATGAAGTATCCAACAATATCTCTAGGCATGACTTCATGGGAGGAATGGCCTGTATTACTAACTTTATAAGTATTGTTGTTTGTCTGAATTCTTAATCCTTTTTTATCTTTCTGATATTTGACATCTGATTTAGAAAGCCTTTGTATTTTATTAAATTTTTTTGTATTGAAGGGAATAAGGAAAGCAAGACTTAACCTTTCTTAGACAAAATATGATATTTTAACTACTTTTTACTTCTCAATTGCAACTTATCTTTGGTATTATTTTGTTTATGTTAGGTTCAGGCACACAGCATAGTGGTTAGACACACTTTACAGAGTATTCCCTCCAATATTTTCAGTGCCCACTTGATACCATACATAGTTATCACAGTATTATTGATTATAGTCCCTATGCTGTACAAAATACTTCTTTATATGTAGCAGTTTCCCCACAGATAATAAAATAATAAAATTTCCTGGAGCAAACTTTCAAGAGAATAAAATACTTCATAAACTAGTTATTTTATTTACATTATATATAGATTTAATTTTTTTAATGAGAAAATTTAGCAGTGAGAAGAAAAGTTAATATTTCCTGCCACTGACTTGAGGTTCGAAGAAAAAATCCTTTGAGGGTGAGAATCATTGCTGAATTCCCCAAGTACCAGGCCTAATACTGTGTAACTGCATGTCTTGGGATTCATGGTTAAGAAATAAGTTCTCATTCCAGAATTTAAGAAGAGTTGAAACTTCTTGGAAAGCAAGACTTTAGAAGATTGTTGGCCACTAGGCATAATTTAAAGTTATTTAAATTTTTATTTTACAATTTTAAGTTTTACTGATTTCACTTTCTCATCTCTTTAAAGCTGCCCTTTTTAGAGTAGACAGTTACATTTTACCTATGACAAACTAAGAATTACAGAACTAAATTAGAAAAACAAAATGTTGGCCTCGATTGTTACTGTTGGTTTATGCTACTTGATTAAGGTAAGGTATGCAAAAATACCAGGATGAAGAGAAGCTAGTAAACATAGAGCATTTCTTTTAATAAGCTCATCAAAATAGGGCTGGTTTACTGTCTTACCATGTTAGGAGTGTTAACTTCTTACCATGTTTAGAATTGTTAACACTTCTAAAGTATAGTTGATTTTTGTTAATGCTGCCTAAGTTAGAGCACTCATCATTGTGGCTATAATGGTATCACTCATTACTAACCCTGAACTTTCAGAGTTTTTAATGGTCATATGTAAGCCTGTTCTGGCCCTTCTTACTCCCCAACCTTTCTTTTGTATACATACTTGTTTTGTTTCATTTTTCAGATCTTAGTGAAACTCTGCAGTTTTGTTTCCCCAGCGGAGGAGCTGGCTCAAAAAGATGATCTCCAGCTTTTATTCAGTGCAATAACCTCTTGGTGCCCACCCTATAACCTGCCTTGGAGGAAGAGTGCTGGGGAAGTCCTTATGACCATATCCCGCCATGGTCTTAGTGTCAACGTAGTGAAGTATATTCACGGTGAATATCTCTTTATTCATTTTAGGTTCTCTAAATTTATCTCATTTTTCTCTTCCTCATATGATGACATATTTATTTTTATCTCTTAATTTTCCACAAACTCATTTTAAATTAAAAACTGTATTGGCCAAGAGAAAAATAATTTATTTCTTATTTGTGAGGTATTTCAAATGTAAGAAATTTTTGTCCAAACAAGGATATGTGCAAGAGTAAAGTTAATTTCATTTTTGTGTAAATACTTAATTATAATGTAAATTCTTCTGTCTTTCACTGAAGGAAAAAGAAAAGGTTTTTTTGAGATGCTACAGTTAAGTCTTTCTGATGATATTTCATAAGTAGACAGGCAATACTCTATTTAATGCAGCATAAGTGAAATTTGATGGATTTTAGCATCACTGAAGAGAAATTGCCCATTATTTTTCTTGCCTTCATTCCTATGTTAAATCTTTGTAGCAGTTGTTACAAAGTCGCTTTAGACAAATAGATTTTATTAAAGATAAGGAGAAGAAATCTTCTTTGAAATAACACCAATCACCAAAGTCAATGATGGTATATAACTGTGTTTTAAACTAGTAATATAGTGCAAATATATTTTTTTAAACTTTTATTCCTGAAGTAGTTCTGTATCTCATTGGTCTATACTTTTAATTTGAACTATAAAGTAATTTTTAGATTTGTCTTCTTAAACTTAAAAGATAGGTTTCTTTTTTATCCTTTTACTGTATTAATTATATAAGATCAAGAATATAATTTGGTAGTAGGCAATCATTTTGTTTAATGATAAAACATCCAAATAATGATGTAAAAACTATAATAAAATGTCCACAGTTTTCACCATTTCCTTTACTACCCTTTGACTATTACTTAGAGGCAGAGCTTTCCTAATGAACTTGAATCTCATTTGCTTTTAGAATGTGTAACATTTATCTTACAGTATTTTATAGATATATTAAAATTTAATATTTCATTAAACACTGGTTCAGAAACTAAGTTTTCTTAAGCAACTGACATAAATAATGTGTATTTATTTATCCTTACAGAAAAAGAATGTTTATCTACATGTGTTCAGAATATGCAGCAGTCAGATGACCTGTCTCCCCTAGAAATTGTTGAAATGTTTGCTGGCCTTTCTTGCTTTCTCAAAGATTCCAGTGATGTTTCCCAAACTCTTTTGGATGATTTTCGGATATGGCAAGGATATAATTTCCTTTGTGATCTCTTGCTTAGGTAAAATCCCACAATTCAAGCATATAGTCTGAATATCTACTTAGCATTTTTAATCAAAGGAAACAATGTAGTTTGTGGTTAGGAAAAAAAGGAATCAGTCACTTACTTAATGTATACTTATCTATTCTTGGATTTAATAACTTTTTTTTGTTCCTGTTCTGCCAACAGAAGACAAGTTAATTTGAAGTTAAGTTGATAAATGCAGACTGTAGACATGGTGAAATCAGTGGTCAGATGTGAAGTAGTTAATAGTTGAGGAAGTAGAGGTTATCTACTAATTAATATCTTTCTAAAGTATAAACTGTTCTTAATTATATTTTTGGTTTCTCTTATTAGTAATTCAGTGTTGTTATTAATATGGTTAATAACAAGAATAATTATGTAGACTGAATGAGGCCCTACACATGATGTATAAAGCAAATTAGTTTATCTAAAATGTTTCACTAGCCTCCCTTTCCATCCTGAATGGTTTATGCATATCCTGAAGGTGGCTGGTTAGAAATTTATTAGAAAAAGGATACTCATGCCTCTCTAGTTCCCTGAGCAATCAGTTACTTTTAAGTTATTTGATGTACTGTAAACCAGCACTATTTTTCAAACTTTTTATTTCTAACACCAGTTTAGCCTAGTTGCTATTACTTAATCTAGGCAAGCCCCAAGAATATAATTTTGCATATATATCATGATTTACAAATGAGGACATACGATAGTTGGTGAAATAACTATTTCACATTACTAGGTAGGTATTGGTGCAAACTTTTGAGAACACAGGTTGACCAGATGTTATCAGAAGCTTTAGACATGTCAGTACTTTAACACAATAATCTTCTTTATGGTTATACTGTAAAGATATCATCTTAAATTTAGGTAAAATTTTATGTATGTTAGTGTTCCTGCATTATAATTTCCACTAACTGTCCAACCTTCCTCTCCCCAAATCTGTGGTTGGCTCTCCATGACCATTAAAAGCATATCTATGGAGAGCCATACTAACATGGAGAAATATGTATAATACTAGAAAATGAAAACAGTTTACAAAATTCTGGATATGATATCAAAACAACTTATTAAAACAAAACTTTCACATTAAAAAAGACAAGCTTAAAAAATACAACAATATTAGCCATTTCTGAGTTGTGAGGCTAAGCTTACTTTTTTTTCTACGTTGTGCATTTTCAAGTTTATTTTGATGGGAGTAAGTCTAAGTCTACTGAGGGAAGCCCCAGTATATCTTAATTTTTGCACCCCATTTGTGTTTTCAGTAAAGCCATAGTCTAAAGATGATTCCATAATAACTACAGTGTTTCTTTAAATGAATTAAGATTGTTTCCAAAAATTGTTAGACTTTCAGAGCTTTATTTAAATGTACTCTTAATGAATACCTGAATTAATGAAATACAGATAAAAGTGTTAGACCCATCCTCAAGCAATTCATTTTTTTAAATTGTTAACAGAGAAAATGTCTTAAGAAAGAAATGGTTAATAAGGGTTTTTCTTGCAACCATGAAATTTTCTTTTCTTAGAGCTTTAGGGAACTTAAGAGAGATATAATCAAATTCTTTTATGTTATAGAGACTTTCTACCAAAGATCAGTGTTTTACCTAAAATAAAACTGCTAGTGGCAAAATCAGCACTTTACCAGTCAGGTCTTCTAACTATTGGTATATATATTTTTAAGTATATTATAATGTCTTAAAATTTGTAGCTTTGAAAAAATACTGGTTTTTTTTATTGGAAATATTGTAAGAAACTTTTGGAGTACTTTATCCACTTACTGCATATGAATATTAAAAATTTCTTTTATTAATTTTGAGAGTATAACTAGAAAAAATATTTGCTAAATTATATATTTTCTAGATTGGAACAAGCAAAAGAGACAGAATCCAAAGATGCCTTGAAAGATCTAGTTAATCTCATAACTTCCCTAACAACATACGGTGTCAGTGAACTAAAACCAGCTGGTATTACCACAGGAGCACCCTTTCTATTGCCTGGATTTGCAGTACCTCAGCCTGCGGGCAAAGGTGAGTATTTATTTGTTTTTTCATTTTCAGAGAACTAGAGAAAAGAATGAATTAGTCAGACTGTGGTCTTTGTTATTTGGAAATAGGTAATTACTGTTTTTCACTAAAGTTTGTGCTTTATGTCACTCAAAATTTTTTGTATAATTTATTGAGTGACAGTCAATAGATCAAGTACTGAAAATATAATAAAACAGTCAAACTTATATTTTAATATTTCAGTGTAATATACAAACATGCCTCTTTTGTTCTTGGTACTCCGCACATTTCCACTTTACATGGGTGGATTTGAGTCACACTGTCTGATCCCTATGCTTTTCTCTAGGTTTTGTGTGTGTATGTGTGTGTGTGTGTGTGTGTGTGTGTACGAGTATATATATCACAAAGCGTAAATGCTTATATTTTATTTAAAACCAAGCAAACCTAAATACTAAAAAGTTAATATTATTTCATGTCAGAAAATACATTTTATAGTTCAGATTTCCTAACTTTGGTTTTTCATTTAGTGCTCTTTTACTAAGAAAACTTATTGTATAGTTAATAACATTTAGTTATATAAGAGTACAAGCTATTTTTAAATGCCATATGATTTTCATTTAGATAGAATCTAAAAAACAATACAGAAATAGACACAGAAACAAAGAATAGGCTGATGGTTGCCAATAGGAGAGGTATTGAAGGGGGATAGGTGAAGTGATTAAGAAGTACAAATTAGTAGTGACAACATAATCACAGGATATAAAATACTACAGCATAGGAAGTATAGTCAATAATATTGTAATAACTATGTATTGTGCCAGGTGTGTACTAACCACTATACTGTATACCTGAACTAATATGTGATGATATTCACCACTAACTATAATTGAGTATCAACTGAAAGAAATAAGGGTGCAAGCTAGTTTTGCTTTCTTCCTTTTTTTTGAATGCATAATAACCATTCTGAAGTAATTGAGCCAGGGGTCTTCTAATAGTTTATTTTACATGATTGTCACTTAGTAAATATCAATACTGTTATGTTATTTGCATGTAAAATTTAATTAGTCAAAAAAGAAGCATGTCCTTTTAAATTTCACAGTACATTATATATTTTATGACATAGGAGTTAACAGTTACAATTTTTTTTTAAGTCATTGAGAAATAATGAATTTATTAGAAAATGTGATTTACTAAGAAAATTATGCTGAAAAGTCATGACTTAGATTGATGTCATCAAATTTACTGAGATAAGATGTACCCTCAGTGTACACATTGTATAGAACTTTAAAAATTATTCTGTTCACAATAAGCACAAATCCAGAATATTTTCTGAACAATTTGTTTCATTATATTTAATATTAAAAATAAAGATCTCAAAAAACTCCAAATTTATAGACTTTAGCTTGAGTACCCACCATTAACTATTTCTGTGAGTTAATTTTAAAAATAGCTCAGCAAGCCCTGGCTGGTGGTTCAGTGGATAAGATACCAGCCTGCAAACCCAAAAGTCAGGGCAACATAATCAGGTTGCCAAGCCAGGTCTCCAGCCAGGACTGTAGCTGGGGGCAGGTAAAAGGCAACCATACATTGATATCTCTGTCCCACTCTGCCTCCATCCCTTCCCTTCTCTAAAAATAATAAATAAAATCTCAAATAAATAAAAATAGCTCAGCAATGTACTTCCTATTTTAGATTTTTGTTCTTTCAATTGGTTAATCGATTTGATCATGACATTGGCATAATAGCTAGTTACAATAGTATAATTTCATAATGAGAGAATTAATGTAACAGAGTTAAATTTCCTCATTTGTCAGCCTGATGCTGTTTCATCCATAACAAGGAGAATAAATATATAACCTAGCATCTCTGGGGCTTATTACGAGGTTTCACTGACACACGTTTCTGATGCAAGGTTAACTAGAAAGGATGTTTTCTTAAGTCAGAATTCATGTGACCAAGAGTGACCTAACCTTTCTCATATCAGTTTCTTCTGCAGAAAAATTTATGTAATTTCTGTAAAATAAATATTTAGATCAAGTTAGATAATTTTGAGTTTCATTTATAACTCAAAATTATCTGTTTCTCATGGCATACTTTGTAGTATTATATGGACCAATGGATAAAGCTCAGTTCTACACAAAGGGAATAGAGAATGTCTTTTTGTGAGCAGTATTGAGGTATAATTTATGTATTTTATTTTGTTTTTAAATTTTATTTTATCATTGTTGAATTACATTCATCCCATTCCCTCCTGCCATTCTCCCCTTCCCCACCCTCCCCATTCCCCTGCCAGTCAGTCCCACTTGTTGTCAATGTCCATGGGTCATCCATGCTAATTCCTTGACTACATAAACTGCTCCTCTTTGCCTCCTTTTCCTCCCTCCCTTACCCCTCCCCTCTGCACACTGAAGGTTATATATTTTAACATATACTCAATTTAAGGGTTGAATTTGGTAAATTTAGATAACTATATATGATTATACACATAGTCACCTCCATTTCATGATATGGAATAACCCCATCCTAAAAATTTCCTTGTTGCCCTTTACATTCATTCTTCTTTGCCCACCCCATGTTCTAGTAACCACTGATCAGCTTTGGTTTCATCCTCACTAAAATGTCATAAACTAGACTCATTCAGTACATAGTAGTTTATATCTATCTCCTTTCACTTGTGAGATTCATCCGTGTTATTGCATGTATCCAAAGTTTGTTCCTTTTTAATACTGGGTAGTATTTCATTGTTTGGCTATCCTGCAATTTATCCATTCACCAGTTGAGGACATTTATTTAATTATCATGAGTATAGCTATTATGAACAGCCATATAAAATAAGTTTTTGTGTGGAGATACATTTTCTGTGTTTGGGATAAACACCAAGCAGTAGAGCTGTTGGGTCATAGGGTAGTAAATGTCTGTTTAACTTGAGGAGAAACTGCCAAGTGGAGCAGCTGTCTCACTTTGCATTCACATCAGCAATGTGTGAAAGTTTGCTTTATACCCTCAGCAATAGCTGATGGTGTTAGTCTTTTTTATTTTTAATTTTCTAATGAATGTATAGCAGTATCTGATTATATGTTTTAGGTTTTGTTTTTGTTTTTAAAGACTTTATTTTTAGAGAGGCAATGGGGAGGAGAGAGAGAGAGAAATGTAGATCCGCCTGCAACCCAGGCACATGGCCTGACCAGGAACCGAACTGGCAACCCTTTGGTTTACAGGCCAGCAGTCAATCCACTAAACCACTCCAGCCAGGGCCGATTCTGTGTTTTTTAATTAACATTTTTCTACATGATTATGAGCATCTTTTAATGTATTTATATGCCACCTGATCTCTATTTTCATTCAGATCTCTGTGCTCAATGTTTGATAGGATTGTTTCTTTTATTGGAATTTTAAGAGTTCTCTAGATATTCTGCATAAGTGCTTTGTGAGATATATTTTAAGTATGTTCTCCTGGTCTTGACTCTTGACTTCCCTTTTTTTCTTAGCAGCTTTTAAAGAACAGAAATGTTAATTTTGATGAAGTCCAATTTATCATTGTTAAAATACTTTGTAGGTTTTGCTTCATATTAAAAAACCTTACCTAAGCTCATTTTTTTAAAACCTCTGTTCTATAAAGAGAACAAATTAAGGGCTGTGATACATTTTAAGTTAATTCTTATATATAGTAGGAAGTAAGGTTTTTTTCTAATATGGATACCCAAGTGTGCCAGGTGTCTTTGTTGAAAAGACTATCTACAGCATACATCTTAGACCCTTTTTTCCCCCTGCTCCATTGGTTAATGTATCTTAAGCCAGTACTACACAATCTTAATTACTCTAATTAAGCCTTAAAATAGAATCACTTAAGTTGTCCAGTTTTGTTCTTTCTTTTCAAAATGATTTTGGCTATTCTAGGTTTTTTGGACTTTATATAAATTTAATTATTGAATTATTAAAAACATAAAAAGCCTGATGAGATGTTGACTAGGAGTACATTGACTCTGTAGATCAGTTTGTTTGGGAGGGTGGGGGAAGAATTGACATCGTTCCTCCAATCCATGAAGAGATATATAGCTTTTGATTTATTTCATTCCTATTATTTTTCTCTCAGCAATGTTTTGTAGTGTGCATTGTGCAGATGTTTTAATTATTTTATTAAATGTATTCTTAAATATTTTTTGATACTATTTTGAATGAAATTGTTTTAATTTTATTTTGGATTGCATGGTGCTAATTTATAGAAATACAGTTGTTTTTAAAATCTCTGTCCCTATGGCAGTTAAATTCGATGATTAGTTGTTTTTTGTTTAAGAAGGAAGATTGTGGTTTTTTTTTTTTTTTTTTAAGATTTTATTTATTATTTTTAGAAAGAGGGAAAGAGAGAGAGGCAGAGAGGGAGACAGACATCAATGTATGGTTGCTTTTCACCTGCCTCCAGCCACAGACCTGACTGGAGACCTGGTTTGCAACCTTGTTATGTGCCCTGGCTGGGGAATCGAACCTGCCACCTTTGGGTTCATAGGCCGGTGCCTTATCCACTGTGCTACCAGACAGGGCTAAAAGTTTATACCATTGTTTTTTTTCAAAGCCAAGACCTATTCCAGGACCTGGCTGTTTTGTGCCTTGATTTCTTTTTATTTCTTTTTTTTTTTATTCAGTGTATGGTTGATGATTAGTTTTAGTAAGCTTTTTGGGGGGCACATTTCTTATTCTAGTTTTGGATGGGAGATAATGGACTGTTGTACAGGAATAAAAATTAAGAAATCAATTATAAAGTCATGTGTAGCACTGATAGAATGAAGCAGTGAGAGTTAGACAAATTATAACTTTGATTTGGACTACTTATAAGTTGCGGCTGTGTACATTGTGATAATATTTGATGCTGTTTATCTTTCCTTCTGACAATTATTTTTATAGGTACTTTGAGAAATATTTGTTTGATGTCACCACCTATAAAAAGAAATTTCCTGTTTCTTAGAAATATTTCACCCATTTATTGATAATTACGCTTAAAAAAGAAAACATAAATATACTTACCTTATGTTACTCTCTGCTTAGATGTAATATACCTGCCTTATTTTTGTGCTGTTTTTAGATCACACGAAACAATGTAGAAATCTAAAATTTAAAAAAAGAAGTACCGGCCTGTGAACCCAAAGGTCGCTGGTTCAGTTCCCCAGCCAGTTGACATACCCAGGTTACAAGCCAGGTATCCAGCCAGGTCTGTAGCTGGAGGCAGGCAAAAGGCAACCATACATTGATGTCTCTCTCCCTCTCTGTCTCTTTCCCTACCCTTCTCTCTAAAAATAATGAATATAGCCCTGGCTGGTAGCACAGTGGAAAAGGTGCTGGCCTACGAACCCAAAGGTCGCAGGTTCGATTCCCCAGCCAGGGCACATAACCAGGTTGCAAGCCAGGTCTCCAGCCAGGTCCTTGGCCGGAGGCAGGTGAAAGGCAACCATATATTGATGTTTCTCTCCCTCTCTGCTTCTCTCCCTTCCCCTCTCTCTCTCTGGAAATCTAAAAAAAAAAAAAAATCTTAAAAAATAATAATAATGAATATAATCTTAATAAATAAATAAATGAAATTATTAATGAGGCCACTAAACTTACCCATTTCAATGTTAAAGCTTGAAAGTGACTTCTGTTTCTATATTTAATAGTAAAAGTTTTTAGGAAACTTAATATCCTCACCAGCAGAGATTTTTCTAAAGAAGGGATATTAAAGAAAAATGTAGCAGTCCTTTTTTTTTAAGTGATAAATATTCCTGCTGTTTAATAACAACACAATGGTGATTTTTAATCTTAATTATTGTAGAAACACTACTATGAGGTTGTACTTCATAAATTCACAGCTCCATAGCGTCCAAATTTGTCTGCTAAACAGAGCAAATGTTTTTAATAAAGAATATGTATTTTTAAGAAAAGAATATATTTGTGTGTGTGTGTTTTTTTGTTAAAGCTAGTGCTATCTAAAGTGCCTTGCAGTCTCTGTCATGAGCTTACTTTGAAGAGCCTTTGGTCCACTGTATCTGTGCTGGATGCACACATGGCCAGACCTGCTGTCTACCTACTAGAATGTAACCTTGCAGATGGTTTAGCCAACCTCCATTCTCATTGGAATTCACTGCTGGAATTCATTCATAATTTCCTGTCTTATACTTTCTAAGCATTGATTAATTTCCTTCCTTCTTTGCCAGCCCCACTGCCACAGCTTTAGTTAAGGCTTTGTAGATCACTCATCGGGATTATGACATGTCTTTAACTATTCATCTCACCTCTTCAGATTCACCCTCTGTGGTGTTATATGTCAGTGGTGACTTTGAATCTAAAAATAATAATAATATTTGGTGTCTTGAGTGTGGAATGAACTCTTGCATTCCCTTATTTAGACCTTCATTCTCATTTCATTTTACTTATGCCTGTATCATTTAGTTTGTATATTTCAAACAATCAACTTTTACATTAGATTCTGAAGATAAGAAAGCTCTGTTTTTTTGTTGTATATACCAATGTCTTTTCAAAGGTTATTCGTTTTTCTTTTCTGTTTCTATTTGTACAGACATGAAAGTAATGAGATGGTAATTGTCATCTATTAAAGCAACTTTCTCAACCTTTATTTCTTTTAGTTATTTTTATACCAAACAGATTAAAGTCCCATGCGGAATTTGAAACTTTTACAGGATAAATCTGTTTAGTTAAAATATTAGTTTTTATGTGTTAATATTTAAGGGATATTTTTATTTTCTATAAATAGGGCAGCCTTTTAATTATCTTTTAGATTTAACTATTATTCTCCTTCCCCAATTAAATATTGTAGTGGTTTTGAATAATTGCTACTGGTAAGATCAGCATTCAAAATATAGTTCAAATTTGTATGCTGTTGAATTTGGTGTTATTATTCAGTCATTTCTTTAGACAGCTTTTTCTGATCAAAAGTCAGATTGTCAGATTTTGTTTTGTCCCATTATAAATTTGTCCTATTGTAAATTTGTAAAATTTACAAAATTTCAAAATAACACTACAAAAAGAAATTTTCTTTTTCTGGATTAGTTACAGAAAATGATTAGATTTTACATCTACTATAAGACTTATTAGCCCTGGCTGGTGGCTCAGTGGATAAATCACCAGCCTGCGAACCCAAAGGTCGCTGGTTTGATTCCCTAGCCAGGGCACATAACCAGGTTGCAAGCCAGGTCTCCAGCCAGGTCCATGGCTGGAGGCAGGTGAAAGACAACCATACATTGATGTTACTCTCCCACTCTGCCTTCCTCTCTCTCTAAAAATAAGAATTAAAACCTTAAAAAAAAAAAAAAAAAAAAAAAAGTAGAGATGTCCTCAAAGAACACAAGCATACTATTAGGACTACCAGCCAAGATGGAGGCATAGGTAGACACACTACGACTCCTTGCACAACCATAAGAAGAATCACAACTAACCTCAAAACAAAAACAACCAGAACTTCCAGAAAATCAAATTGTATGGAAGTCTGACAGCCAAGGATTTCAAGTAGAAATATTCACTGAGATAGATAGGAGGGGTGAAACTCGGGGAGCCTGGACAGAGAGGACGAGGTATGGTGACAGTGAGTCGGTGGCGGCAAGGCAGTGGTGGCCAGCGGGGTGGGTGGTCCCACATTCATGTGTGGTGAATAAAAGCCAGGAGGGACAGCTAGGGAGCAATCCCAGCCCCAAGCCAGACTATGCAGCTCAGGGTTCCAGTGCCAGGAAAATAAAGCCTCATACCTTCTGGCAGTGGAAGAAACTACCCATCTCTCAGGAGAGTCCATTTAGGGGGCCTTTACAGCCCTTGAACATACTCAAACCTACCCACTCTGGCAACCCCCACGAAGGCCATAGCTAGAGGGGCTCCAGTCGCATGCGGGAAGCAAGTGAATTGACTGGAAACAGAGTGAGTGCAGAGCAAGTGGCATTGTTCCCTCTCTGACCCCTCCCCCACATACAGTGCCATGAAGCAGAGAAATGGGTCTCCTAGCCTTGGCAAATACTTAAGGCTCCACCCCTTTCAATGTAATAGGCACACCAAGACAGGAAATTAAAGCAGCCCTGCTGCCAAATTGAGCAAACAAAGAAACATGGCCCAAATGAAAGAAGAGTTCAAAACTCCAGAAAAAGAACTAAGCAAAATGGAGATAGCCAACCTATCAGATGTAGAATTCAAAACACTGGTGAGAAGGATGCTCATAGAACCCATTGAGTACGACAAATGCATAAGGGAAGACATGAAGGCTACACTAAGTGACAAGAAGAAAAATCTGCAGAGGACCGTAGTAAAGAGGAAGAAGCTATGGCACAAATCAATGAATTGGAACATAAGGAGTAAATAAACAGTCAAGCAGTACAAAATGAAGAAAATAAGAGTTTAAAAATGAGGAGAGGCTTAGGAGCCTCCAGGCAACTTGAAACATACCAACATCTGAATCACAGGGGTGACAGAAGGAGAAGAGGAGGAACAAGAAATTGAAAATTTATTTGAAAAAATAATGAAGGAAAATTTCCTTAAGTTGGTGAAGGAAATAGATATGCAAGTCCAGGAAGCACAGAGAGTACACAAGCAAGTTGGACCCAAAGAGGACCACACCAAAACACATCATAATTAAAATGCCAAATGTTAAAGATAAAGAGAGAATCTTAATAGCAGCAGGAGTAGAGAATTACCTACAAAGGAGTTCACCATGAGACTATTAGATGATTTCTCAAAAGACACTTTGCAGGCAAGAAGGATGGCAAGAAGTATTCAAAGTGATGAAAAGCAAGGACCTACAACCTAGATTACTCTATCCATTAAAGCTATCATTTAGAATGGAAGGGCAGATAAAGTGCTTCCCAATCATGGTAAAGCTAAAGGAGTTCATCATTACCAAGCCGTTATTATATGAAATGTTAAAGGGACTTATTTAAGAAATGAATATCAAAACTATGAATATTGAAATGACAGCAGACTCTCAGCTATCAATACAAAAATCAAAATCAAATTAAGCAAACAAGTATAACAGAACAGAATCATAGATATGAAGATCATATGGGGGGTTATCAGCTAGGGGTAAGGGGTAAAAGGTACAGGAATTAAGAAGAATTGGTAGGTAAAAAATTGACGGGGTAATGTCAAGGAAATGGAGAAGCCAAAGAACTCTTACATGCATAACACATGGACATGAACTAAGGGGTGATTGCTAGAGGGAAGGGGTTACTGGATGTAGGAGGGCAAAGGGAATAAATAGGGACAACCGTAAGAGCTCAGTCAATAAAATACACTTTTTTTTTTTTTAACATACAATTAAGTCGCTGGGAGTAAAAATGAGTCTTTTGGTGTCACCACATAGGAAATAAGTTATAAACAAAATTAAAATCATAATGTAGATTGAAAATCTTGTTGCATCTTTGCATCTTTCAGGTAATGTTCAATCCAGGGTTTCTGAGCAGCCTTTCTAATCCATGTTATATATGTTTGCCTAGTTCTGTACTTAACCTCTTTCTAAAATTCAGCTTGTTCTGTAAGGCTCTGTTAATTTTTTGGTCAGTCTTGCAAATGCCCCATTCTGTTCTAGAGTTGTGAACCTGAGGGTTTTAAGAAGCAAGTGTTAAGGTTGGGGAAAGTCAGGAGGCTCTGTCCCCTGGGTTCTTGTCTCACGCAAATAATTCAAGCCAGAGACAAACATGTGTAATGGGAATGAGATAGCAAATTTATTGATGAAACACATACAAACACAAAGCTGCAAGCAGGCAGCTGGCTGGTCGAAATGTCCCATGTATGGAGGAAATAGAGTTGTTAGTGAGTTTGTTTTATACACTTGAGCTAAGTAGGTGCTTAGCTAATCTACATACTCCCAACTGTTGGGGTTTGGCTGGTTTCTAGCTTCCCCTTCTTTCCCCTCCTCAGAAATAATGTACAAGTACAAAGTCTTTATTTCTCATTTAGTAAAGTCTCTTTGTAGTAGTGAAATTGTTACAGAAGCTCCCTTTCCCAGCATTGAATCTCAAGGACTACTGTGCTATTTTTGTGTATAATGGCCAGGACACCCGGCAGTCTTACCAAACTGAGCTCAGGACTGCAGAGTTCATTGCTGACACATGTTTTCCTTTTGCTTCCAGTCTCCTGTATCAATTTCTTCTTTAGATTGTAATGGCAAGTGCCCTGCCTTTATCCCCTTCTTGGCTAACTCCTTCCTAGCTGCTACCTAATATAAGCACTTGTTTTCATGAGACTCAAATACTTTCTACATTAATTTCTTTATAATTTTTGGCACTAATTTACCTCACAAGAGCCGTGGATACAGATTTTTGTTCTTTCAATTGATGTATTTGAAAATCAGATGTTTTTCAACATAGCTGGTAGCTGGCCATGAATTGCTTTAACAAACATGTATGTAAAGAAATGGCATTTTTAGCTTGAAAACAAAATAAATTTCCAAATTAAAGTTCTAATGTTGCAGTGATAAAGGGAAAACTGAAAATTGGAGGATTGTTCCCTCCCAGTTTTCCTGTTGCCATTCTTGTTGCTCTCAAACTTGTTACTTCCTCAACCTGAAAGTCTGATGAGAGGTAACTGTTCTTATAGTCAAGTTCAAGCTTACAGATAATAAAAAGCAACAGCCCTTCTCATCTTCAAACTCTGAAGCCTGGACCTACACAATATGCTTTATTCTCTCTGAACAGTCTACTGTTTCAACATAACTATTCTTGAACCAGAATATTCTCAATGATGTATTAAAAGGTTAATCAGTATTGTTACTTATTTTTAATAAATGACTGAACCTGATGAAGAAAAATAAGACCTTTGGAAAAAACAGGATGTGTTCTTACTAAACAGTTGATACAGTGATCTGTTTAAACAGACTAGGTTGCCATGATTAAAATATCATATAGCACCTACTTTGTATTCTTTTTTTCTATTTTAGGTCACAGTGTGAGAAACGTCCAGGCCTTTGCAGTTCTTCAGAATGCATTTTTAAAAGCAAAAACCAGCTTCCTTGCTCAGATCATACTTGATGCCATCACAAATATTTACATGGCTGACAGTGCCAATTATTTCATCCTAGAGTCACAGCACACATTGTCACAGTTTGCAGAGAAGATTTCTAAACTCCCAGAAGTGCAAAACAAATACTTTGAGATGTTGGAGTTTGTCGTTTTTAGCTTAAATTATATCCCTTGTAAAGAACTTATTAGTGTTAGTATTCTCTTAAAATCTAGCTCTTCTTACCAATGTAGCATTATGGCAATGAAAACCCTTCTTAAGTTTACACGACATGACTACATATTTAAGGATGTGTTCAGGGAGGTAGGCCTTCTGGAGGTCATGGTAAACCTTTTGCACAAATATGCTGCCCTCTTGAAGGATCCAACTCAGGCACTAAATGAACAAGGTAAAGCATTTTCCATAATTTTATTTTCATTTGACAGAGGGCTTTGGGCAGGGTGGTTTGTTCATGTTTTGCCTTTCATTTGATTAGTGGCTTGAATGACTTACTTATATGCATTTTCATGACATCCTTCTGATTATTTCCCAATGTTAAGTTGTTCATGCAACCTCTGGTAGGCAGTTGGGGAGGGAGTGGGTAGGACCTGGAAATATATCATTGTGGTGGAAGAGAATTTAAGGTAAAACCTGAAGAGGACATTTATGAATTACATGACTAGCATCTACTACTTTTCTCTAGAGGGAATTTAAAAAGTTTCTAGAAACAGTTGAGATGTTTAGGTGCCTCTAACTATTTTTATTACAGAGAGCAAATGGATTTATGTCTTTAGTGGTGTTATATATGCACACATATATTATCAAGTTTTATGGTTTTTGACCTTTCTGATAAATCTGATGAAAGCATGATAGTATTTGACTCTTAGTTAAATATAAGTGTGTTGAATGAATTTTAATACAAGTTAAAGAGATAGCACCATTCATAAACTTTTCTTTCTCTTTGGTGCATCATAATCTAGAATTCTCCTATTGACCTCCTTTGTGAGGAAAACCCCATGAAAAGAATGCATTTGTTTTATTGCCATTTTCCTTTTTAATATTTGTTAGATAACTGGAGCTTTCTAGCCTCATCAAAATAAATCTGTAAACATACCTTACTTTTGGTAGCTAGTGGACATGGAGTATCATTTTTAAAGGTTATATTGTTTCAGTTATATTAGTGGTAAAAGTGAATTTTAAAGAAATATATTTTAAATTATTAAAACTGAATTAAGCAAAATATAAGCTTATCTTTTGTGACTTGGACCTTTGATCATTTTTCGTAGGGGACTCAAGAAATAATAGTTCGACTGAAGACCAAAAACAATTGGCTTTATTGGTTATGGAGACCTTGACAGTGCTTCTTCAAGGATCCAACACAAATGCAGGTAATTAGAAAAGCTACTAGCAAATGCTTTGGGAGGATAATACCTCTGGCTATGTCTTCTCTAATTACAGGTAACCCCTCACATAACACAGCACTTCTATAACAAGTTTCAAGAATTGGGGAAAACCCTCATACGTGGCATCCTAGAACATGGTATCACTCTAACACAGTTTGAGAATTAGAGAAATCCCTGAATAATACAGAGTATAATAAGAGCTTTTTTTTTTAATAAGAGCTTTTAAGAGCAAAAAATATCTCATTCAAAATTAGGGAAGCCCTTGAACAACACACAATAAGAGCTTTTAAGAGTGAAAGCTCCCTGGCTGGTAGCACAGTGGGTAAGGTGCCGGCCTGTGAACCCAAAGGTCGCAGGTTCGATTCCCCAGCCAGGGCACATACCCAGGTTGCAAGCCAGGTCTCCAGTCAGATCTGTGGCTGGAGGCAGGTGAAAAGCAACAATACATTGATGCCTCTCTCCCTCTCTGCCTCTCTCCCTTCCCCTCTTTCTAAAAATAATGAAATAAATCTTTAAAAAAATAATAATAAATAAAAAAATAAAAAGAATTAAAAAATTTAAAAAAAAACAAACAAACAGTGAAAGCTGTCAGAGCCCTGGCTGGTGGCCTGGTGGATAAGGTACCAGCCTTCGAACCCAAAGGTCACTGGTTTGATTCTCAACCAGGGCACATAACCAGGTTGCAAGCCAGGGCTCCAGCCAGCTCTGTAGTTGGAGGCAGGTGAAAGGCAACCATACATTGATGTCTCTCTCCCTCTCTGCCCCTCTCCCTTCCCCTTTCTCTAAAAATAATAAATAAAATCTTTAAAATTAAAAAAGTAAAAGCTATCTCATTTTAAATTAACAAATTTTCTAAAGATCTCTCAACTAAAAGCAAGAAATCTAAAATAACCAATTTATTGCAAAAATACGGAAGTCCAGATAATGCTGAAGAAAGTTCAGAGGATGAAGCTATCTTGTCTAGAAGGAAACACCCTAGGTTAATGGTGCTTAGTAGTGATGACAAAGAAAACATTATTTAATACATATTAATATGTTATATGTACTTTTAGTGAAAATGCTTTAATAAAGATATTTCTCAGCCCTGGCTGGTAGCACAGTGGATAAGGTGCTGGCCTGCGAACCCAGAGGTTGCTGGTTCGATTCCCCAGCCAGGGCACATAACCAGGTTGCAAGCCAGGTCTCCAGCCAGGTCTGTAGCTGGAGGCAGGTGAAAGGCAACCATACGTGGATGTTTCTCTCCCTCTCTGCCTCTCTCACCTCCCCTCTCTATTAAAAATAATAATTTAAAAAAAAAAAAAAGATATTTCTCTTAATTATAAAACTGTAATAGTTTTTTGTTTTGTTTTGTTTTCATTTTTGGAACCTAATCCCCTTTTTTGTACTAGTTGTTTGTTTTGTATAACCTGGATTCGCATAACACAGCATTTTTTAGGAAACTAACAACCATGTTATCCATCGCGTACTTATATTCTTGCTTCTCAAATACTCTTATCAGATAAGCAAAAAAATATGATTGATTCAGTGATGGTACTATCATACCCATAGAAATAATGTATTTTTGACCTTTATCACTATATTAATGACAAAATATATAACAGTGCTATTATTTCAAAATATGTTTTTATATTTTATTCCTTTTTATAGAATGCCTTGCATTTGAAGTATTTACTTTTTTAATTTATGTAATGCAGACTCTAAATTGAATAACTTTGCTTATTTAAATATTTTGTAAAACATCTGCTTCATATGGTGGTTTTCTTAATTTTCTTAATAGTTCTGGTTAAAGTATTATACAATCTTAGGGAAATATTGAAAAATTATTAATAAAGCTTGCCTCTTTCAGATAAGATGGATTTATTAAATCTTTTGCTTTATATTTGATCTCAACTTCTCTTCAGTCCTTTCTACTTATCATTAACAGACAATCCAACTATATTTATAAAATATCACTCTTGCTTTTTTTGAAAAAAGATACTTGAAATTTTAGCCAACATCAGAAACCTCTCAGGCAATGATATCAATACAGATTGAGAGAGAAGTAAGTAATATGGGAGTGACTTCAGATGAGTAGGTTGTGCACAGATCATCTAGAGCTTTTTAGGCCATGCAAAGGAATTTGAATTCTATTTTAAGAGTTATGGATAGCTATGAATGAACAAATAAATGAACAGTGTATCAAATAAACAAATGCACAAGCACATGCCTGTTTATCTGAATGCAAAAGAATTCAGTATTTAACATACTTTTTAATTTAAAAAAAATTTTTTTATTCATTGTCTTTTAGAGAGGGAAGGGCAGGGAGGGAGGAAGAAAGGGAGAGAAACATCAATGTATGGCTGCCATTCACCTGCCTCCAACTACAGACCTGGCTGGAGACCTGGCTTGCAACCTGGTTATGTGCCCTGGCTGGGAATCGAACCAGCGACCTTTGGGTTTGCAGGCTGGCACCTTATCCATTGAGCAACCAGCCAGGGCTTAAATATTTTTAAAATAACACCTGCACAATGCCAGGTGTTAGAGATGCAAAGATAAAATAATTCTTGCCCCAAAGGAATTACAGACTGATGGGGAAAAGATGTAAATTTGTAATGTATAAATAACTATACAAACGCAGTTGGGGCAAATGCCAAGACAGAGTTGAATGTATTTAGCACATAAATCAAACAATTAAGTATTATGAGGTTTAATGGTTATGATTTTCACAGGTTGTTCATGGTGTGTATATAACGCATGATCTCCTTATTTCCACTAACCAGGTTTAGTTGGCTGAGATAATCAGAAATGCAATAATGTTCAACTACCATGAACTTATTGACAAGTTAGCTTTTGGTATCATGACCCACAGGGAGGGACTGAACAGTTCTAATGTGGGAGAGTAGAGAGTTACTCTGTATGGCTAAAAGTCACTGAGTATATCTTTCAGGCCACCAGACATTTTTACTAAGTTCTTTTCTCATCAACTATCTTCTCCATGTTAAGAAAGATGTTACTGCCCTGGCTAGGTAGCACAGTATCTTAGAGCATTGTTCCAGTGTGCCAAAGTTGCAGGTTTGATTCCAGTCAGAGTACATGCAAGAATCAACTAATGAATGCATCAGTCAATGGAACAAAAAATCGATGTTACTCTTTCTCTCTTTCCCCCTTCCACCCCTTTTCTCTTTATCTCTCTGAAATTAATTTTTTTTTAAAGATGTTGCTAGCTATGTGATTTCAGGTACTTAAAATAGTGCTTTGCTCATAGAATTATTTTAAAAATATTAGTCGTTATGATTATCTCATGGACACTAACTGGAACCAGGAAGTAAACATGGTCTTCCATGTGCTAAATCTCAAGTACATTACTTACACTCACTTCAAGGTCACATAATTCTTAAAAAGTTAGTAAATAGAAAGTCACTAAATAGAGAGGACTGGTGGTTGCTCCAACAAAATATGTTGACACTTATTCCCTCAGGAGATGTTTATTGAAGCACAAACCAGAAGGAAATTCAAGTCTAGTGGGGGACCAAACATATAAACAAATAAGACTGATAAAGTATTTTAATAGTGGTGTATGCAAGGTACTCTAAAAGATAGAGTGATTAATTTAGAGGAAATATTTATTAGTGAGTAGGTCACTTGGTCCATTTTTTTAATACTCAATGATGGTATTTGATAAGAGAACAGGATCATTCATGGGCAGGAACACAGGCTATGGAGCTGGGCTATCAGGTATACATCCTGCTCTGCCCTTTGCTAACTGGGTGACCATGGCCACATTACTTCTATATGCCTCATCTGTACAGTAGGAGATGAAGATTAAATAAAATCAGCTGCATAAAGCATTTAGAGCAGTATGTTGACACTTTGTGTTGTACTTTACCCAACTAAAAAGTTTGGTTCCCTGTAATTTTTTTCATAGGATAATTATATTTCACTTATTTCTTACTACTATTTTGAAAGCCTTGTTCAGTTTAAACATTTATTTGGGGACATTGTTCATCTGAAAACTTTTTATTTTTATTTATTTTTAAAAGATTTTATTATTTTTAGAGAGAGGGGAAAGGAGACAGGCAGAGAGGGAGAGAGACATCAATGCATGGTTGCCTTTCACCTGCCTCCATCCACGGACCTGGCTAGAGACCTGGCTTGCAACCTGGTTATGTGCCCAGGCTAGGCAATCGAACCAGCGACCTTTGGGTTCACAGGCCTGAAAGCTTTTTATATAAACCGATTTCAGTTATTATTCAGCAGAAGATCTGATATAAAAATATTGGGCCTCTTCAGTGTCTACTTTTGAAATCTTTGAATGTCCTAGATTTAAAGAATGTGGACATTGTAAACATATCAGGACATTAATCTTGCATTTAAGGAAATCTGGAGGAAATTTGCATATAACTTTGCTGACACCCCACAGTGCAATTTTGTATTATAATTTAACAGGTGAAATAGCTGTGTGGGTTTTACTTGCATTATTTTGAGTTATTCTTAATACAAAAATATCAAATTAAAATTTTTCTCCCTTCTTCAAGGAATTTTCCGAGAATTTGGAGGTGCAAGATGTGCACATAATATCGTGAAGTACCCTCAGTGCCGGCAGCATGCCCTGATGATCATCCAACAGTTGGTGCTCTCTCCAAATGGGGATGATGACATGGGCACTCTCTTGGGGCTGATGCATTCAGCCCCACCCACAGAACTGCAGCTGAAAACTGACATTTTAAGGGTAGGTTGTTGATAAGTGTGTTGTTACTACTACTCTTTGACTGCTAAAATCTGCAGTTATTATTAATTTTTTTTTCAAAGTATGGTTGCCTTTCACCTGCCTCCAGTTACGGATATGGCTGGAGACCTGGCTTACAACCTGATTATGTGCCCTGGCTGGGGAATCAAACCAGTGACCTTTGGGTTGGAAGGCCAGTGCCTTATCCACTGTGCCACCAGCCAGGGCTTTCAGTTATTTTTAAGTGACTTAAAACTATTATTAACTATTCTTGCCATTTTTCTTCTAAAATTATGTCAAATGATAAAAGAAAGAGCAATGTCTTTTAACCTTGCCTCCAAGTACCTTGGGACACTGTCTTCCCCTCTGACGTCCTTTCCTTGTATCCTTACCCCATTCCCACCACAGATATCACAGAATCATACTTCTTTTTACTTTTGATTTAGTCAGTTACTTTCTCAGCAATAATAAGTTTTTATTTTTCTTTATGCTATTATATATTTCATCCTGTTTTTGATTGAGTGTAATCACACTTTGAATATGTATTTTATTTTAAAAGCAAAATTATTCTGACTACAAATTTTCTCATAGACAAGTAGGAAATCAACATGCCTGTGAATATTGGGGAATGTTTGTGTATTTGAAGGGATTATTGGGGAAAACAAGTGTCTTCAAAAGATTTTAAGGTTGCCAGCATTTTTAACATACATTTTCCTCTTTTTGCGAGGGTGGAGGGGAGTATCTTTTTGACTGGATTTGTAAAATATTGGTAGGTAAAGCCATTAAGGGATAATTAGCTGACCTGTAATTTTAAGGCAGTGTTGTTCTAGTCAATGGTAATAACTGACCCTCAGATTGAGGAGATGGAGGCAGTCCTAAATGTGTTACATTTGTTAATTTCCATGGTATAAATATTTACACTATGACCTGTTTCAGGCAACTAACGTGTTACTGACTATGGATTGACGAGAGATATACAATAGCACCCCATAATATAGTAGTGGGTTGGCCAAAAAGTTCATTAACGTTTTTTCATATGATGGCTCTCATAGTCCTTACTTGTCTTTAACCTCATTCAAAACAATTTTGTTAGATTGTATTGTGACAGCTCTAATATTAGCATACATGTTAGAAAAACTTAAAAGAATTATTGAATTTTTGTGCAACCATTTTAATAATGAAGATGAAAAAACATATACAACATTTTTTGGTGTATTATGCTTTATTATTTCAAGAAAGGTAAAAATGCAACTGAAACGCAAAAAAAGATTTGTGCAGTATATGAAGACCGTGCTGTGACCAGTCGAACATGTCAGACGTGGTTTGTGAAGTTTCTTGGTACTATTGACATTGTGGACAAGTTATTCTTTGCTGTGGGGCTGTTATGCACTGAAAGATGTTTAGCAGCATCCCTGGCCTCTGCCACTGGAAGTCAATATCAGGAGATAACCAACATACTCAGAATATCCAAATCAATAAAGTTATTAGTGGAAATGAAAAATGTGTTATTTTATAGAAAAATATGGCAGACTTTTTGTCCAACCTAGTATCACAAGAGCACAGTTAATAGCAAAATGTGGGAAATAACTAGGAAGCAGAGTTTTGTATTTACTACTTTTATTTGTAAAATTACTTAATTGTAAAGTTATAGAACTTAATTTTTAATTATGGTTGTGTTTGAACAGTTGGCATGCAAAATTCCAAAAATAAAACTGCCAGTATGAGCTTGTTCCAGCATTCTACCACTATGAGGGAATGAACTAGAGTTGGGAAACATCAAGGAGCAATTAGGGGAATCCCAATTTCAGTTTCCATTTTTACTACATTCAGAACTGCTGCTTTGTGCCTCCATTCAATAGACACAAACATAGACCTTTATAATTTAATTTGTAGTTATTTATACACAAACCCAACGTTCCATGAAAAATAATTTATAATTCTGCTGATGCACAAATTTAAACTGTAAACATTATATTTATGCTAACGTAGGTAATATATAGTTGGTGATTCTGTCTTAAGCACCTAGCATCTATAGCTCATTTTAACTTTGGTGTTTGCTATATTTCATTAGTTATCAATTTAAGCAGAATGTTATTTGTGGTATTTAAAATTTTTCAAATGTTGACATTATGCTGTGATAAAGTAAGAGTGCCAGTTCTGACATGGTAGGAAATGGACTTACCTAGGAGTACATAATATAGAGTATTGGATTAAGGATTAATAAGCACTGTATTTTCTAACTCCTGTTATAATTCTAACCAATGATATGATTTTGTACATCTTATTTTAACTCTGAACTCACCCTTCCTCATATAAAATAATACTTGGTTTCCACCAGTGTTTTTTAAAATTATAATGGTGATGGGCTTATATGCCAGACACTTTGCTACGTGAATTTCCTGTGAAGTAAGTTGTTATTGTCTTGATTTTGCATAAGAGGAAACTCTGGCATAGAAAGTTTAAGTAATCATGGTAAAATGCTTTTTCATGTTGGAGTCAGAATTTCAACCTAAGCATAACTGACTCTGGCTCCTTGCATTTAATTTTCAGGCTCAGTTATAAAATACATTTTTTTAAAGTTAGGAAATCTTGTGTCAATATGAATTGGTATTACAAGTATAAGTACGGTTTATTAAATTTGACAAGATATGGGAACTTTATTATTACCAAATCCTGTTAAAATGGAAGTTTATGGAAGAACCAGGAACATGGGCAATAAGAGGGATTGACTTTGGGGAGGAGTGGTTGGGTGGGGAAGGGGACTGAGGGGAGGAAAAAGGGGATGGATGTAATACAACGACAATAAAATTAAATTTTAAGAAAGGAAGTTTATTCATTGCAAAATAATGAAAGGAATACATTGTGTTTTTAAATTTTATTTACATATGTGGATCACATTATTTCCTATCTTTTAAAATAATTAAGTATAGGTACATATAATGACATCTTCTTAATTTCTGAAGCAGTATATTGCAAAAAATACATGTACACATATATACATATATATATATGTAAAATTGTATAACCTTTTCCTTCTTCAGATATCATTAGGAATGTGTGAGATATATTAATAAAATGGCATTTTCACATGTAATGGTTATAAATTTATCTGAAGTAATAATAGGTACCCATGGTGTTCCAGTTGCTAAAGAGAGGGAAAAGGAGCCCCTGTATCTGCATGCAGATTTCAATTGCTACTTGGGTCAGTAAGGTCCAGGTTAAGTGCATAAGTAGGGCAAGCAGACTGCCTGGGTTTAAATCCTACCTTTGCCATTATGTAAGTTGTTCTGTCTTTTACCATGTTTGGCCTCAATTCCTCATCTACAAAGCAGGGATAATAATACTGCCTAACACATTTAATACATAAAGGCACTTAAAGAAGTGCCTGATATGTAGTACTCATAAATTATTAGGTAATTTTATAAAATGTTGTTTTTAATAATAAATTAAGATAAAAATATGGCAGTTCAGAAAATAAGTGATAAAAGATTGTATAATTTTTGGCCTTCAGGTTTTACTTCTTAGAACTTACACACCTATTATGGAAAAGAGAATTGTTTACATCCTCAGGCTGAATTCACTTTGCAAGAAAGATAGTCTGTTAAGAACTGTGAATTGATTCCTCTTTCCAGAGCATCAGTATATGATGACTTCATATGAATTGAAATATTTCAGGTCTTGGCTGCCCTGCCCATCTGTCTGATCCTTTCTAGAATAAAACAGTTTATATACACACACAGTTGTAAGTTTCCATGTTTATGTAAAATTATGCTATAGATTATGTATTTTCACTTATTTACTAATGTGGCTTTATAAAAATTACTGAGTTCATTGACGTCATTATTCATCAAAAACATAGGAAAAAAGAAGAAACAGGAAGATCTTCCCAGCCAGGATTTGGCTATAGCTTTATTCTATCAAAAGGAATATGTATAGGGTTTCCTAAAACTATTTTCTGCTTTCATGGCATTTTTTAATTAGCAGGATGTATGATATGGCTTCATAGGACTGTTGATTGGGTAAATAACAAAAGTATTTATGTCAGAAGTTCACAGGATGGTGTTTTATCTCCTGGACATTCCAATAAGGTATTTTTTAATTTAAATTACGGATTTTTTGTTTCGTTCCCCCCGCCCGCCCCAGGCTCTCCTGTCAGTCCTTCGAGAAAGCCATCGGTCAAGAACAGTTTTTAGGAAAGTTGGAGGATTTGTATACATAACGTCCTTGCTTGTTGCTATGGAAAGATCTTTAAGCTCACCACCGAAGAATGGCTGGGAGAAAGTGAACCAGAATCAAGTATTTGAACTTCTCCACACTGTGTTCTGCACATTGACTGCCGCAATGCGCTATGAGCCAGCCAACTCCCATTTCTTCAAAACAGAGATTCAGTATGAGAAGTTGGCAGATGCCGTTCGATTTCTTGGCTGCTTCTCAGACCTAAGAAAAATAAACCCCATGAATGTCTTCCCCTCAAATACACAGCCATTTCAAAGACTTCTAGAGGAAGACATAATCTCGATAGACTCAGTGTCACCCACTTTGCGGCACTGCAGTAAACTCTTCATTTATCTCTACAAAGTAGCCACAGATTCTTTTGACAGGTATGGCTCTGCTCTCTAAATTAGAGGGTACATATTATGTATGACTTCAACATTAAGGCTTGAATTATTGTAATTGTTTCCTGAAGGAAAGTGAGAACAAATGAATCTTCTCTCCTAATTGCTTATCTATCACTTTATTTCTGAATATTACTATTGTTTTGATGTCAAGTTTTTCAACATGGACATCTGTGTATTGTAAATACAGGGTCAATTAGCTCTCAAGGCACTAATGAAACAATTTCTATGCAGTTTACTTTAATGGTAATGTTTATTACTCTCTTTTCCCTCTCTTCTCAATAACGTTATGCACTTCTGGACTTAACAATATTAGTCTTCAACAGGAAACATGGTTATGATCATATTTATTTCCGGACACGTGATGTATTCTCAGCATGATCCTCTAAAAATATTATAAAATTCACTAAGAGTCACTGATAGTTAAGGTATCCTTATCAAGAGATAATTCAGACTCAGTTACTCATTCTTTATTAAACAAGTACAAAGTCATTGTGCTAGGCCTTGTGGGTTCAGCTCAGCACAAGACTACTTTGGTCATGGCCACTCTTTAGCTTAAATACAAACACATAAATAAATAATTACAATAGTGTGTGAAAAAATCTATGATGAAGGAAATTCAGAATCTAAGGGAAATCATAGGAATACCACTTACCTAAATCACTTTTAAATTTTTAAACTGTGTTTTCAAGTTCTCTTTTTAAGAATTATGTAGAAGTGATTGTGCTGCTAATTTGTCCCAAGCATTATCATTTTTGACAGTTACCATAGTTTTATTTCATAAAATAAATGGTTTTTATACTGCCCCCATAAATAAAGCAAATAACTGTTGGATAGTTTCCATTAGGTTTTATAGTTGTCATTATGAAATAATCTACTAGATGTTTTGTTTCTTAATAATATTTTGGACCTTAATATGTAGATGAGAAATTAAAAGTAATGTGAGAAAAATTATTTTCCTGCCTTGAAAATAAAAATGTGTATAATGCATATAATATTATAGTTGTAAATTCATAGGAAATGTGGGATAGTGTTATGTTCATAGAATAAACTACTTAAAAATTGAATTTTTTAAAATGTTAGATTCAACCTCTTTTTTCTTGTTTTCTACTTAATCCTAGTTGGTATGCTTCATTTTTCATTTGCTTTGTCCAAAACAGGGCTTACAGTACTCTGTTTAGTACTCTGTTTAACAAATGTGTTAAATGTTAACATTAATAGATAAGCATGCTCTCTCCACTTTTCTCAGTGTGTGTGTGGTAGTCTTATTCCCTGTTCCTGCTGAGTATGGAAGATGTTCCTTATTAAACTTTTACTGGTATTTCTTGTGAAACTAACCAGCAGTTAGCCTGGTGTTCTGTTCTAACCTCTCTAAACCACCCTGTCTGTTTTGTTGTCTGTAGTCGTGCAGAACAGATCCCTCCTTGCCTGACAAGTGAGTCTTCTCTCCCCTCTCCTTGGGGTACACCAGCTTTGTCCAGGAAAAGGTACTGATCTTTAGAAGTTGTTTTTTATTTGTGTGGGGTTTTTTCTTTTGTGCTTAATTATATGTTAATGTAGTGATTGTGCTTTGTAACTCCAGTTTTTTTGACTTTTTGATTTTTCTTTTTTTTTTTTTAGGTTTTAAAATAGTCCGTGTCTGAGTATATTTATGAGAGTAAAATGTATTTTTGCTATGAATATATAAAGGACATGTGTCATCCAACTCATGTTTAGACTGAAATATGCATTTTGCTTTAGAGCATCATATCTTTTATTAAAATTAGTATAGAAATGAGGACTTAATGCACGTTTAAATAAAGTACTTTCCTGCTTTTTCTTTTTACTTTTAATGTGCTGTGGGATCAGTTTTCTGGTTTTTACTTTAAATGTGCCATGGGATCAAATGACTATCACAGCACTGGCAAGGAATGTGTCTTTTCTCATTTTCTCAATTAGGTTCAAGCAGTTGAAGTGTGATGCTATTATGGAGATTTGTCACAGCTAACCTGTGAAAAAGTGAATAAAAAACCTAAACCCAGATTTTGCTTTTCTTGTTTCTCTGTAAATCTCTATGTAAGCTGGACCTAGTCTATTTCATATATAAAGTTCATGGAATATAAAGAACCAGCAGTTGATTAGCAATAGTACTGTTAAGGTCCATATACCATAACTATGATGCATGACCATATTCTGTGTACTTTTCTTTCCCCTGTTTTCCTTATAACCAAGTATGTCCTTAAGTCTTTTTTTTTTTTTTTTTTTTTTTTTAATTTTATTGTTGTATTACATCCATCCCCTTTTGTCCTTAAGTCTTGTATTAATATTCTTCCATTGTGGCTTCTTAAAAATGAATCCTGAAGTTCTGCCATGTTGTTTAATTTTATTTCTATTGTTCTGATTTTGAAACTTGAATATAACTGGTTTTTATATTAAAAGTATTTGTTACAGATTCTGCATTTTAATATATTTCAGTAGTGATATTCACTAGGTATATGAACTTGTGATGTTTCTTTTTGTTTTTTTTCTTTAAATTTACACTGGGATTTACAGTTCATTTTTTCCAGTAAATCATGGCATGATTCAGAATAGTTTTAAATGAATTTAGAATTTTTCAATATATTCATATTTAAAAACAACTACTACTTTTTATTTTCCTTTAAGAGCATTTTTTTAATTTAAGAGACCATAACATCACTATGAGTTGATCTAGTGTTTTTCTTCTATTTCTAAAATGAATGAGACAAAAGGTATTTTTTGAAGATTCATGTGTTCTCACTATTACACAACTAATGGATGTTAGAAAATAGTTTTCAATTACTAAATAGTTATAATTATTTTTTAAAATTACCTTTATATTCTGTCATCAGTGTGAAGGCTTACAAAGCACTGTTTAAAAATATTTAACCCTTTTAAGACCCTGGCTGGTAGCACAGTGGATACGGTGCTGGCCTGCAAACCCAAAGGTAGCTGGTTCGATTCCCAGCCAGGGCACATAACCAGGTTGCAAGCCAGGTCTCCAACCAGGTCCGTAGCTGGAGGCAGGTGAAAAGCAACCATACATTGATATCTCTCTCCCTCTCTGCCTCTCTCCCTTCCCCTCTCTCTAAAAATAATAAATAAACAAATCTTTTAAAAAAATAAGTAAAAAATTAAAATATTTAACCCTTTTAAACTATTAACCAAAAACTATAAAAACTTTTAATAGAAACTTAAAGATTAAAGGAACACATTAAAAAAATAAATCCATCAGAATTTACCATTTATTTAAATGATAATTTGATAATTGAGAAAACACATTTTATTTCACATCGTAAAGAGTTATTTAAATTCTTAGAGCAAAAACATGTCATTATTTGGTAGCTACCTATAAGTATGCCTTTTCTTTAATGTAACAGGAAACTGCCCCTGAATTAGCTTCAGTGGTCCAGTGGATCTAACCTTTTGGAATTCTAATCAGGCTTATAGGTTGATGTTACCTCAGGGAAGCTCTTGATAATGTTCATGCAGATAAGAACAGCAGTGTTGACATTTTAAGGTTGTCATTCTGGCTAGGTTACATAAATTTTGTTCAGCGATAAGAATCATAAGCTAATAAGAAAGACTGTATTTATTTTACAAATGCAACATTGTTACTTTCCAAATTAGAACATCTCAAGAACATAACAAATTACATTAGCTAATGGGCATTTTGTGGTGAAACATGCTTTTGTTGGCAAAAGGAGAAACCAACGTTGTATTAGTTTTTATGGTTTGTGGGAATATTCAGATGCTACAGAAGTTGTGGGCTTGTGATACTTGTCTGGTACATAAAATTCTAGAGAACGTTCTCCAATTAGCTTAAGGATTGGGGAAAAAAGAACTAGGAAACTTCATGTTTTAAAAACTCATACTCTTTTTCATTATCATTCATTATCCAGAAGGGGTAATGAAATAGGATTATAACAGAACAATGTTTAATCAGAGTTAGAGAAAGTGAAAACAAAATGTGAAATAATAACAAAGACAGTCCAGAATATATCTGGAACAGAGGAAAAAGCAGGGAGTACTAGTTATCATTCAAACATGGTACCCATTACTTAGTGCCTCTACACATTTGATTATAATTAAGGAAGAGAAAATTCAGAATGTAAGTATGTAAGCATATATCCCAAAGACGTGTGCGCACGCGCATGCTTAGATTGAAATATGAAATAGCAATCAATTTCTGTAAGTTTGAAAAGAAACTACAACATAAAAATTAACTATTGAAATGTCATTTCATTCTGTTTTTCCAAATTGTTAGATCTTGCTTGGAAATTATCCATTTAATAAGGTTACTATAATCTCTAAATTCAGAAAGTAGCAATACCTGTAATGTAAGAATTAAGGTTATGTAATGCTTATAAAAATAGACCTCCTTTTAGTTACTAAATACCACATTATTAGATCTGGACAATACATAAAGTATTTTTCTAGTTTGAGAAAAATGAATGGGGTTTCTGTATCAGAATATTTTTTCCTCATGTAAGATTTTAAGAAAACTTACTTCTATAATAGTTATACAAAATCTTCCCCTAAAGTATTGGCCATGCAAACTGATTTTTAATTATATTGACATTGGCTCAATACTTTCGGAATAGACCTTGTATACTAGTAAAGAGTTTGGGTTTATTCATGGTTCAAGTTCAAATCTATATTAAATATTGAAATGTAGAAATAATTTTGAAAGGCCTATAATTAAAACATACAATCAGAATTTATGTTTTTCCTCAAATATGGGTTATTTTTATATGTAATGAAAATAGTTTTCATGAAATTTCTTAATGATTAGGAATTCTCATTATGCTGTAGAGGAATTAGGAATATATTTTAGATGGGTCAAAATATTTTAAAGACTAATGAGAGAAACATAGGAAAACTATTGGTAATAAGAATTTAGAAATGTATCTTAGTAAGTTTACAAATTGAATCTTTCTGAACAAAATCAGCAGAAAAACAGAGTGGATGGAGGATATGCTGACTTTAAATAAACTGAGAGCCCTTGAGCTGTTTTTGCAAGTGAAGTTGAATACTTTCTTAGACTCTCTGTTAAAAAGAAAATGGTACTTAAAAAATATATAAGAACCTGACAGTGCCAATTCTTTGCTTCTAAATCGCTGACTTAAAGCATCTGTTTCCCAAGCTGCTCTTGTGCCAGAGAGCTGAAACTGCGCTGCTCTTGGTGACACAGCTAAGCACTAGACAAATTATGCTGAAACCGATTCATTCAAACAAAGCTTCCATAGGCTAAAGCCACAAGCATCTATTTTCTGGAGCCAGGATACAAAATGTGTAAAGCTCATGAATTGTAGAAGGATGGTATGAAAGAAAGTGGAGATCATTAATGAGAAGAAATGTTGAACATTTAGGACATGGCTAGGCTTTCTAAATTATAGAAACTTGTTATGTAAAGAATACCTTCTGTGTTTCTAAAAATTATGATGAATATTTTCAGTGATCAGAGAAAGAGAATATATAAGACAGTGAGCATAGTTCCCAAGAAGCTAAAGGGAAACTCCCTTGATGCTAAGGGTAAATAAGATTCTGAGCCAACCCTGACATCATTAACCCACTTTTTATAAAGAAGGCCACTTTGGTCTTGTTCTTGATTCTGTTACATATGGTTTAAAGCAATGTCAAAAATACACAGGTATTCAAAAGCAAACAATTTTATTGAAGAATTTAACTTGCACTCTTACCACTTATTGTATGAACTGTAACCTTTTTTTTTTTTTTTTAAGATTTTATTATTTTTAGAGAGGGGGAAGGGAGAGAGGCAGAGAGGGAGCGAGACATCAATGTATGGTTGCCTTTCACCTGCCTCCAGCTACGGACTTGGCTGGAGACCTGGCTTGCAACCTAGTTATGTGCCCTGGCTAGGAATCGAACCAGCAACCTGTGGGTTTGCAGGCCAGCACCTTATCTACTGTGCCACCAGCCAGGGCTTGTAACCTTTCTTAGAGCTGTGATTTCATTTATTCACTGTGAATTCATCTGTTTGTATGGGTTCTGTCCCAAAAGTATTGGCCGCACAAACTTTTAATTATATTGACTTTGGTTCAATACTTTCAGGACAGACCATATGCCTTCTGGTACAGGTGCCATTCTTTTTTTTTTTTTTTTCCTTTCTGTTCTATTGAGATTTAACTGACATATAGCACTGTATAGGTTTAAGGTGTACAACATAATTTCACTTACATAGATTGTGAAATGACTCACATTCAAGTTAACATCTATTGTCTTGTATAGATACAATAAAAAATTTGTTTTCCTTGCAATGAGAACTTATAGGGTCTTTTGCCTTAGCAACTTTCAAATATTTCATAGAGCAGTGTTAACTCTAGTCATTGCGTGCCATTCTTTAATGAAACAGTCCAAATAGTAAATGGTAAAGACGTGTAAGAGCCTAGAGGAATTGATCATTAAATAGCTTATATTTATTGCCCTTTTATATCCCAGACTTAAAGTGTTTTATAGCCCAACCTTGAATTACAAAGTTTTTTACTTATCAGTGGATAAAGGAAACAAATGAAGAAAATGAACTGAGAGTGTAATTGGAATTAAATACCAAATTACCTTTCTCTTTTCATAGGCATGCATATCATTGTGTTTCAACTCCACCCATTCACCTTCCTAAAAATGACCCAAAACTACATCTGGCAACTTCATCTCTCCAGAGTTCTGATGCTGTCATCATCCATCCTGGAGCCATGCTTGCCATGTTGGACCTCCTGGCCTCTGTGGGGTCAGTGACACAGCCAGAAGTAAGCCTGGATACCTTAGCTCCCTTTCATGTTAGTGAATGAGACTGTGTGAGCAAGGCAGTGGGACCCAGAAAGATGGAAAGTGATATGAATTGAAACCATTCTGTTATCACACACCAAAGTGGGTTAAGGAAAAAATACACAGGGTTTTTCTATTAATTTTCATTTAATTTATAAATTTTATTCATTTTCCTAATGGATGATAGTTATGAATGTTTTAGAATATAATTTATTTGACAAATACAGCCAAAATAGTTCTCTCTGGTCTGAAAATTACTCTGTTTCTCCTTGTAAATCCTGCTCAGCATTGGAAATTGTTAATAAGTTGTACAGAAAGAAAAGTGACTGACAGTACCCCCCTGAAGCCATTTATCTGTTTTGACTTGTAGCACTTAAGAGTTTAAGTGAACTGGTGTTTGGTTGACAAATTTTGTTAAAATGTATAGCCTCCAAAGCCTAAAGTGTCACAAATGCAAATAATAGGACTTCCTTTAAACTGGTTATTTACACACCACGAAAAGACCTTAGAACCACTATTTCTATAAAAATGAAAATACTATTATTAGTCATATAGTCATGTAATATAAAAGACACGGAACAGAATAGAGTCCAACTGGCTGTGCTTGCAAAATAAGGATAGGCGATGTGTGTGTCATTCTCTCCTGGAGTTGCTGTATCTCTAAGCCAGCTCTTTAAGCATCTGAATGTGATTTGCAGCACTTTGAGACCTCGTAGTGAAAGGTATGCTTCTGGTAGAGAGAACTATCACCGATCTTACTAAGAATGACCTGGTGGTATGGATTTCTTTGTTAATTTTAGCATGCTTTGGACCTTCAACTTGCCGTGGCAAATATTTTACAATCCCTGGTGCACACAGAAAGAAACCAGCAAGTCATGTGTGAAGCTGGTCTTCATGCACGACTGCTGCAGCGGTGCAGTGCCGCACTGGCTGACGAGGACCATGCATTGCACCCACCCCTCCAGCGGATGTTTGAAAGATTAGCCTCTCAGGCTCTGGAGCCCATGGTGCTGAGGTCAGTGATTCGGTTTGTTTGTTTGTTTGTTTGTTTGTTTGTTTAATTTTATTGTTGTTGTATTACATCCATCCCCTTTTTGCTCCCCTCTGTCCCCCTCCCCACCCACCCATTCCCCCCAAAGTCAATCCCACCTGTTGTCCATGTCCATGGTTCCTTTATACTAGGTTCTGATTCTGTTTTTAATATTTCAATATCCACAGTTAGAAGTGATAATTCTTAGGGTCTTTATATGCAAAAGTTCCTGCTTTACTAGGTATGTATTCAAGTATCTGTGGGAAAAACCAAAAGACAACAAAAATGTGCAAAATGCTCAAAGTATAGCACATATAAATAAGTAAATCTAATTTTGAATGAATAGAGAATGTTTCTGTTTGTTGGTTTTTCCACTTAAATTCAGCAAACTCTGACTTTGCTTTAAAAATTAAGTCATACAGCCCTGGCTGGTGTGTGGCTCAGTGGATTGAGCACTGGCCTGCGAACCAAAGGGCCCCTGGTTCAGTTCCCAATCAGGGCACATGCCTGGGTTGCAGACCAGGTCCCCAGTTAGGGGTGCATGAGAGGCAACCACACACTGCTGTTCCTTATCCTCTTTTCACCCTCCCTTCCCCTCTCTCTAAAAATAAATAAATAAATTCTTTTTAAAAATAAAGTCATACTATATTTATGACTTTCATCTACTTTAAGAACTTTTTTTTATTTGTAAGAAATATTTGTTTAGGAGATGGATGTAATAAAACAACAATAAAGTTAAATTTTAAAAAATTTGTTTAACTTTTTTATTTTTAAGTAACTATTGATTCACAGGATGTTGTAAAGTCAGATCAGAGTTTTTCTGTGTCCTCTTCACCTAGTTTCCTCCAGTGGTTCCATCTTATGTAACTAGAGCGCAACATCAAAACCAAGAAATTGACATTGATACAATGTATCACAAAAATCTCCCTTTATATTCACATGCAGCTCCTTACCCTCACAAACCACTAGTTTGTTCTCCATCTCCATAATTTTGTCATTTTGAGAACATTATACAAATAAAATCATACAGTATGCAACTTTAAAGATTAGATTTTTTTTCTCTAGTTTCTTGTTGTTTTTTTTTTTCTTTACAGATAAGCCTTTGAGATGCATCTAAGTGTGTTTCTTGTTGCCAAGTAGTATTCCATGGTGTAGATATACCTTCCATAGTTTAACCATTCAAGAAAGATTTATTTTAAAATAACCTTTAAACAGTGCTCTTAGTTTAAGGATAAGGGATGAAACAAAAATTTTTAAAGTATTTTCCTTGAAATCATCAAACCAAACAGATTTAATGCATAAGTAATCTTGTCTCTCATTATAAAAATATACTTACATACCTTATCATTTAGAATATTAGCAGCTCTCTTTATAAAATATTTTTTTTCTGCTGCTAACGTACTTCTTTTTCATAATTTTTTAGGAACTTTCTTAAAAATAACTGGTCTTTGTATGTAATTTATATTTTACAGCCAACTCCAAACTAATCAAAGATGAAGAAAATACATGCAGTGAACATTTATTAAACTATTAGTTGTAGCAGTCAGTGGGCTAGGCCTTGATAATACTAAGATGAATGAGACAGTCCCTGCTCATTTCTTCCATTATGTTAGGCATATGATCAAAATCCTAATCTATTCAATATAGCATGGGGATTTCCCTATTTCCTGTTTGGTAATCTGTTAACTTTAAAAATAGAGAGAACATAAAGGCAGAGGCAGACATGCTTCGCCTCCTTGCGCAACCATAGAAAGAATTATCCCCAAACTAATAATACCCAGAACCATCAGAAAGTCAAGCTATATAGAAGTCCAACAACTTGATTTTAAACAAGTCACATTCATCCAGACAGTTAGGAAGGGTGGAGTAACTGGAGAAGAGTGGGGATGCAGCAGCAGTAGCAGAAAAATAGACTGCCAGGATAACTTTAGGAGTGAGCGATCCCAGCTCAGGTTTCCAGCACCAGGAAGGTAGACTCCCATTATCTCTGGCTGTAAAAACCAGCAGGGGTCGGGGTGGTGGAAGAAACTGATGGATTTTTTTGCTGCTTAAAGGCCCAGGATAGTCATAGAATATACACAAACCCACCTACTCTGGAATTCATTACCAAAGCAGCATTTGGAAGGGTGCCAGTCACACCCAAGAAGATAATGAAGCACCTGGAAAAGGGGCAAGCACCAGATGAATGGCCAGAAACTAGGCAGTGAGTGGCACTGTCCCCTCTGCAAGACCTGGCCACACAGCCACAAAGCAGTGAAGCAGGTTGTCCTTTTCTGGCTGTTACCTAAAGTTCTGCCCCACACAATTTACAGGTGCCTTTTCTGTATAGCCCCTACCACTAAGGGAATAAAAGCAGCTCTACCAAATACACAGAAACAAACAGAGGAAGTCTGCTAAATTGAGAGCAGAAAGAAATATGGTCCAAATGAACGACTAGAACAAAACCCCCAAAAAAGAACTAAGCAAAAACAAACAAACAAAAAAACAGAGATAGCCTGCTTATCAGATAGATAGTTCAAAACGCTGGATGCCTAGAGACTCCTTGAGCGCAGCAAAAAAAAAAGGAAGAAATGAAGGTTACATTAAGTGAAATAAAGAATAAGCCATAGGGAACCATCAGAGAAGGGAAGGAAGCCGGGACTCAAACCAATGATTGGAAACATAAGAAAGAGATAAACATTCAAGCAGAACAAAAAGAAGAAATAAGAATTCAAAAAAAAAAAGACTTAGGAACCTCATGAACATCTCTAAACATGCCAACATCTGAATCATAGGGCTGTGAGAAGAAGAGGAAGACCTTCTAAGAAATGGAAAACTTACTTGAAAAAATAATAAAGGAAAACTTCCCTAATTTGGTAGAGAAAATAGACATATAAGTCCAGGAAGCACAGAGAGTCCCAACAAATTAAATGCAAAGAGGACACCAATGTACATCATGATTAAAATGCCAAAGGTTAAAGCAGCAACAGAAGAAAGTTACCTACAAAGGGGTTCTAATAAGGCTATCAGCTGATTTTTCAAAAGAAACTTTGCAGGCAAGAATTATTATTATTATTATTGTTTTTTTTTAATTTTATTGTTGTTGTATTACATCCATCCCCTTTTTGCTCCCCTCTGTCCCCCCAAGAATTATTTATTCAACGTGATGAAAAACTAGGACCTACAGCCAAGATTGCTTTATCCTGAAAAGCTATAATTTGAAATGGAAGGGCAGATAAAGTGCTTTCCAAACAAGGGAAAGCTAAAGGAGTTCATCATTACCATGCCCTTACAATGTGAAACATTAAAGGGACTTACTTGAGAAAAAGATCAAAACTATGAACATTAAAATGATAACAAACTTCCAACTAAATAACAGAATCTAAAAAATAAAAACAAAAGCAAACTAAGCAAACAGCCAGAATAGGAACAGAATCAATGGTATGGAGATAATTGGGAGGGTTATGAGCTGTGAGGGGGGAGGGCAAGAAATGGTGCAGAGATTTAAGAAGCATAGTTTGTAGGTAAAAATAGACAGGAGGAAGTTAAGAATAATGTAGGAAAGGGTAAAGCCTTAGAACTTATATACTACAGGACCCATGGACATGAACTAAGAAGGGTGGGATTGCTGGAAGGAAGAGGGGTGCTGGGGAGAAGAAAGCAAAGGGAAAAGAAATTGGGACAGGTGTAACAGCATAATCAGTAAAATATACTTTAAAAATAAATAAAAATGCCACCCTTTAAAGATGCAGAGTTTTGCATGCAAAGAAGTTCCCATAAGACTATTAGCAGATTTCTCAAAAGAAATTTTGTAGGCAAGAAGAGACTAGCAAGAAGTACTCGAAGTGATGAAAGAAAGGACCTACAACCAAGATTAGTCTATCCAGCAAAGCTATTGTTTAGAATAGAGGAGCAGATAAAGTACTTCCCAGACAAGGTAAAGCTAAAGAAGTTTGTCATTGCCAAGCCATTATTACAGGAAATTTTAAAGGGACTCATTTAAGAAAAAGATCAAAACTATGAACATAAAAAAGGTAAAAAATTTAAAACTAACAACAACTGAATCTTAAATAAATAGTAAGGAAACAACCAGAGCAAGGATAAAATCATATATTTGGAGATCATAAAGGAGGCTTATCATCTGGGAGAGGGAAGGAGGAGAATGGGGAAATGGTGCAGGGATTAAGAAACATAATTGGTAGGTACAAAATAGACAGAGGGGATATTAAGAATATAATAGGAAATAGAGAAGCCAAATAACTTACACACATGATCCATGGACATGAACTAAAGAGAGGAGGATTCTTGGAGGGAAGGGAGGCACTGGACAGAGGGGTACAAAAGGGAAAATTGGGACAGCTGTAATACAATAAAATATACATTAAAAAACTAGAGAGAATGAGTGGGAGAGAGACTATCTCATACCCAGTACTAGTATTTTACTAAATAATTTACATTGCCTAGTTAGACAAAGCAAGCAAGGGTAATCAATCATTTGGACATGTTTAGTTTTCACATTTAGTGAATTCTCAAAAGAAAAGGTCACATTTTGGTACGGGAACCAAGGTGCTTATAAGCCATAGATTGTAAGCTAATTGCATATCATTGGACTCTACATACATGAAAAACTAGCAGAAGATACATCTCATTCCAAAAAAACATGCTCCTTTGATGTCATTTTCTAGCCCTTCAAAAGATTCTCTATGTACTTTCTGGTGCTTGGTATTTAAAACAAAATTAATATTTTATTTTATTTTAAAATAACTGTTAGGATTGCTTTTGCATTTCAGCTAATGTGTTGTGATTCAGTGTTTGATTTAAGATTTATGTAATATTATCAATCAAGGAATAACTTTGTTTTTTCTTTAGGGAGTTTTTGCGTTTGGCAAGTCCATTAAATTGTGGTGCCTGGGACAAAAAACTGCTAAAACAATACAGAGTCCACAAACCAAGTTCCCTGAGTTATGAACCAGAAATGAGAAGTAAGTTGACCTTTGAGATTTTTTGGTTTATTTTAAAAATGATAATCATGTGGGAAATAAATATTATTTCAAGAAGTTTGTGATAAAAGAAAATAGAACAGTTTGTTGTTGTTAGTATTACGTAAATGGAGGAATGCAAGATCTGATTGATGTTCAATGGGGGTGGGGAAAGAATCATATTGCTATAGTAAGTGAGATGTAGAGGACATGAAAATTATCTGCAGAATAACCCTTGGCTTGGAAGGGGTAGTATTCTTTCTCAGAGGATCCATAATTACTTTGCCATTCTTCAGTGGCCTTTCTTGCCTGGACTTAAAGAGTGGTTGATTGGAATATTAATGGGTTTGGAATACAGCTGCTGCAAGACATTTAAAAATGCTGATAGCATTAACACCTTTTCCCCAAGCATCCCCAGTTTGGGGACCTTCGTAATTGTAAATGTGTATTTCCACCATCTGTTTGAAAGGAGTCTCATCTAATGTACATGCTAATATGAGAATATACATTGAGTACATACAGGAATCATATAGTTTAGTAGTTCGCAACTTCTAAATGGTGAATTGTCTGGACGTAAAAGGGGAAAAAAGTACACATTGGTGGTTACAGAATAGATAGGGGGATGTTAAGAAGAATAAAGGAAATGGAGAAGCCCATACATAAATAAATAAAGCAAGCAAGCAAGCTGATGGAAGTAGTTGAGGTACACTAAACAGTATAGACCAAATAGGGAAAAAAGTGAAGTTAAGCAGGTAGTGATAGACTGGGAGGAAAAGGGCAGATCACTGGACTGGAGAATAATGGCTCAGTCAAAAAGCAAATGCTGTCAGAGAAAAGGAATGAGAAAACTGGAGGAATGGTATGGAACAATGGCAAACAAAATTGGAGCAGTGGAACAAGCAAAAAGGACTGCCCAAATTATGACTCTGGAATGGAGTAGAGGCTAAGCTCATTGGAGGAAAGGGAACCTCACAAAATTGAAAGTGAAGTGTTAGGTGGATTATTCATGTAGACCTTGCAGTGAGTGCACTGCAAGAATTTATGCTGGGAAAACTGAGAAGGAAGTACCAACAATAGGATCTGGCAATTTCATAGAGAGAATGTGACAGTATTGCTGATGAGGGAGCCTACAGGGAGAAGTTTTTGCATCAGGCTGATTGGTGAAAGTGGGGGGAGGGGGTAGCAGAATGCAGGCGCTGCTCACTCCTCTGGTGTGTACCATGGAGAAGCAAGACTGTCTATTCAAGGGTGTGGGCAGTGTTCTCAATACCTCAGTGCAAGACCTCATTTGCACTGGATTTCCTCCCAATGCTAATTTTGTAGTTTTTGTCAGTTTTTTACTTCATAATTTATTTGATACTGTTATTAACCATAGTAACAAGGCATTTGTTTTGATGAATTGAAGTGACCATTACTAGTTAAGCAAGAAAGTATAAAACTTAGAAAAGTAGAATGGCTGCTGTGCAAGAATTTAAGTTCAGCCCCAACCCCTTTATTTTTTCAGGTGAGAATCAGATTAAAAAATCATTTCAATATAGACTTTTTTCTCCTGCAAAACTTTAGGTCTTTTGAGTCCCAGAAGTTTTATTGGAAAATAAAAACTATTATATTCTTTTAAGTATTTTATTTATTTTTAATTTAATTTTTTAAATTTTAATTTTATTTATTATTTTTTAGAGAGAAGGGCAGGAAGGGAGGAAGAAAGGGAGAGAGACATCAATGTCTGGTTGCCTTTCACCTGCCTCCAGCTACGGACCTGGCTGGAGACCTGACTTGCAACCTGGTTATGTGCCCTGCTGGGAATCAAACCAGTGACCTTAGGATTCGCACCTGGCTGGTGCCTATCCAATGAGCCACCAGCCAGGGCCTAGTATTGCATTTTTTATATGAGTTAATATATTATATGTACATACATATTTTTGTTAATTATATTTCTACTTTATGCAGTTCATTAGAATTGAGTTGTGGTTTCCTTCGTAAAGAATAGAACCAAAACTAATTTCTTTCTCTCAGAGAATATTGAACTATTTTTATGGTTGCCTGAATGCTTAGCACATTTAAAAGGGAAACATTTATATTCTATAGTTTATTTTGAAAGGGCATATCTTCTTTTCCTTTCTTTAAGTATATTTTATTGATTATGCTGTTACAGTTGTCCCAATTTCTTTTCCCTTTCCTCCTTTACACCAGCACCCCCTTCCCTCCTGTAATCCCGCCCTTCTTAATTCATGTCCATAGGTTGTGCATTTAAGTTCCCTGATTTCACTCTTTCCTACAATATTCTTAACTTCCCCCTGTCTATTTTGTACCAATTATATTTCCTAACCCCTGCACCATTTCCCTATTTCTTCCCTTTTCCCCTCCCAGCTGACAACCCTCCCAATGATTCCCGTACCTATGATTCTGATCCTATTCTGGTTGTTTGCTTAGTTTGTTTTTCTTTTTATTTTTTTAGGTTCTGTTGTTGATAGTTGTGAATTTGTAGTCATTTTAATGTTCATAATTTTTATCTTCTTTTAAAGTAAATCCCTTTAACATTTCATATAATAATGGCTTGGTGATGATGAACTCCTTTAGATTTACCTTGTCTGGGAAACACTTTATCTTCTCTTTCATTCTAAATGATAGCTTTCCTGGATAGAGTAATCTTGGTTCTAACTCCTTGTTTTTCATCACTTTTAATACTTCTTGCCAACCCCTTCTTTTGAGAAATCAGCAGACAGCCTGCCTTATGGGAACTTTTTTGTAGATAACTCTCTGCTTTTGTCTTATTGCTTTTAAGATTCACTCTTTATCTTTAACATTTGACATTTTCACTATGATGCATCTTGGTGTGATCCTCTTTGGGTCTAACTCGTTTGGGACTCTATGCTTCCTATACTTGTATATCTATTTCCTTCACCAAATTAGGGAAGTTTTCCTTTGTTATTTTTTCACGTAAGTTTTCATTTTCTTGAAAACTTCCTCTTCTCCTTCTGGAACTCCTATGATTCAGGTGTTGGCATGTTTAAAGTTGTCCCAGAGGTTTCTATGCCTCTCCTCATTTTTTGCAATTCTTGTTTCCTCCTTCTGTACTGGTTAACTGTTTATTTCTTCCTTATGTTCCAATTCATTGATTTGAACCTTGATTTCCTTCCCTTCACCATGGTTTTGTGTGGATTTTCCTTTGTTTCATTTAGCATAGCCTTCATTTCTTCCCTTCTACATTTTCCATACTCAAGCATATCTGTCAAACCTGTGAGTGTCTCTATCAGCAGCTTTTGAACTCTGCATCTGTTAGGTTGACAATCTACTCATTGCTTAGTTCTCCCACTGGAACCTTGATCTGTTTTTCTTACTCAGCCATACTTCTCTCCCTTCTCAATTTGACAGGTTCCTGTGTTTGCCTCTGTGTCTTAGGTATAGCTGTTGAACTTGTTATGTTGTAAGGGGCAGAGCATTGGGTATTTGTCAATTTAAAGACAACCCATTTCACCACTTTGGTGCTATATGTGGGGGAGGGTCCTGAGGAGAAACAATGTGGCTTTCTCAGTACTTTCCCCCTTTCCAGGCACTTTCCTGCTTCTCAGCAGAAAGGGTGCCTCTCTAGCTATTGCCCTGGCCATGGTTCCTAGTGTGGGTGGGTGTGTGGATGTTCCATGGCTGGGGGGCCTCTGAACATACATACTGTGCTGAGAGACTGGCTATTTCTCCCTCCACCCCAACCCCACTTAATCTCATAGTCAGAAGCAATGAGGCTTTATTTTGCCTGAAGTCGGAACAGTGAGCTGCACAATCTGTTCTGCTGCTAAGAGTGCCCCACAGGGTGTCCCTACTTTGTTTTAATGTGTGACTGCACTTTCTCCTGGTCAGCCACAGCTGCCTTCCCACTGCAGTTGCTGTGTAGCCAAATCACATCACCAAACCTCATCCTCTCTATAACCGCATTACCCCTCCTACCTGTCTGGATGAGTATTTCTTCTTTATGACTTTGTTGGATTTCTGTGCAGCTCAGTTTTCTGGAACTTCTGGTTGTTTCTAGTTTGAGGTAGTTGTTTGTATCCCTCCCTCCAGAGGGAGATGCAGCATGTCTACCTATGCCTCCATCAAGGCCAGAAGTTTGGGAATACCTTCTTCATTACATTTGTAATATACTTCTGAAAAATAGAAGTTTGTTTAATTTTTTATTTTCCTTTTTATAAATATTATTTACATGAATATAGGAATTTTTAATTCAGTGACTTTTGTGATCATATATTAAATATTTTTAAAGGGGAAATATTTTTTAAAAGATTTCATTTATTTTTAGACAGAGGGGAATGATGAGGAGAAAGAGAGGGAGAGAAACATTGATGTGTGAGGGAAACATCAGTTGGTTTCCTCTCACATGCCCCAACTTGAAACCAAACTACAACCCAGGCACGTGCTCTGTCCAGGAATCAAACAGGCAACCTTTCGTTTGGCAGGAGGACGCTCAACCAACTGAGCCATGCTGGTCAGGGCAGCATATTTAATTTTAATAGTTGTAAGAGAAGAATTAAAAATGGAGAGAAAATGGGATAAGATTATATTTATCTGCTTTTCTAATAAGAAAGATGACCTGTTTCTTTCCATTATAATGCTTCTAGAATATTTGCTTGTTTTCTTTCTTTTCTTTTCTTTTCTTTTCTTTTTAAGATTTTATTATTTTTAGAGAGAGGGGAAGGGATGAAGGAAGAAAGGGAGAGAAACATCAATGTATGGTTGCCTCCAACTGGGGACCTGGCTGGAGACAGGCTTGTAACCTGGGTATGTGCCCTGACTGAGAATCGAACTAGTGATACTTGGGTTTGCAGGTTGGTACTCAATCCACTGAGCTGCATCAGCCAAGGCGATGTTTGCTTTTCTTAAGGAGAAATAATAAATAATTGTGTGACGTAAAACTATAACCTTTTTTTAATAAAACTTATTAAATAAGTTTATTATAACAGTGGCATGGTGGATAGTGGTTATTGGTGATTTTTATTCTTGTTTATACTTTAGTCTTCAACATTTCTGTAAATGTGTTTAATAATGAGTAAAAAAGGAAATATGTGCTATTTAAGCTTTAAAAGTAAACATAGCACATTAAAACTAGATGATAATAGCTGTGGTGTTTATTACAAAATTATTATAAAAGCTGGAGTCTGATATTTAAAAATCCATTTTATTTTTAAAGTCATTATTCAGAAACCTACAAGCTATATTTTCTTGCAGGTAGTATGATCACATCTGTGGATGGTCTGGGTTCTGATAATGTTTTCAGCTTGCATGAAGATAATCATTACCGGATAAGCAAGAGCCTGGTAAAATCTGCAGAAGGAAGTACTGTACCCCTGACCCGGGTAAAGTGCCTGGTCTCCATGACAACTCCACATGACATCAGACTTCATGGGTCATCAGTTACTCCAGCTTTTGTTGAATTTGACACATCCCTTGAGGGATTTGGGTAAGAAATTTGCAAGGTAGCCAAGCTTTATTATTTTATGACTCATACTTGCCTTTGTAAAATAGGTCTTTAGTTTTAGACCTGCTTGATTAAAATATACTACATGCTATATATTTTCAAATTATTGATTTATTTGAGCATGTTATTTTATGATTTTTAGATTCATTTATTTTACTAAATAAATTTTTATAGTATTAAAGTCATCACTTAGAGCCCATAATTCAAATCTGTTTAGTAAATTTTACTTTTTTGTAAATAAAGGTTTGTTGTAGTTCAGATACACTCATTTATATATGTATTGTCATGCTAGAGCAGCAGAGTAGATTAATTGTGAAAGACTATCTGGGCTGGAGAACATAAAATATTTATGATCTGGCTCTCTCCAGAAATGTTTACCAACCTCTAATTTATGGAAAATATACAAATTAAAATCATATTAAAAGCTCTGACTAGATGTTAACCATCATCCTTTCCATCAAAATATATAGCTTAATATCTTATACATTAATATTCAGTGACTGTCACATCCAGTGAGTAAATACTTTCAAGTGAGAAAAAAGGCTATCATAACAGAAACAATAAAGAATCTATAGAGAATATAGATTCTGTAGAAGAGATTTAAAGGTCTGTCAGCCTTGAAATGGATACATCGGGTCATAGTATAGATCTGTGTCTCTCTCTACTTGTTACTTCTGGGATTCTTATACATTGATCTAAAACTATAAATTGTATTTTAAGACAATTGTCATGGATTATTATTCAGTAGTGGATTAAAATATATTTGGGAACGAATCAGAACAGTGGCAACAGAGTGATTCATTGGACAGAGATGCAAGATAATTTTTCTGTGATGATGAAATTGCTCCAATGACTTGAACAGGGTTATACATTGGTACATTTACCATATGCAAATTATACTTGGACTTTTTTAAAATTTTAAATTAAAAAGAAAAATGCCATTGAAGGTTTTTAAAGTATATCATTCCATACTCTTACATAATTAAAAAAGGGAAGGACTTCATTAGGCATCTAGATATACTCCATAATCTCTTTATCTCTAGATACCCCTTAAATAAAGGCAGTTTATTTCATTGTGGTAAGTGCATAGTGATAACACAGGAATACAGCTTATCTCTAATACATACATCATCTTTTTTTATAGCTGCCTCTTCCTGCCCAGTTTGGCTCCTCATAATGCCCCCACAAACAGTGCTGTGACAACAGGTCTTACGGATGGGGCTGTCGTCAGTGGAATTGGTTCTGGTAAATGTTACTTTGTTTATGAAAGTTGTATTTCTCTTTTTAGTAGATTATAAATCAACACAAACTCTTTTTACTGTTATTTTCCTATTTTTACTTTAGGTGAAAGATTCTTTCCCCCTCCTTCTGGCTTAAGCTACTCTAGCTGGTTTTGTATTGAACATTTTAGTTCTCCTCCAAATAACCACCCTGTCAGACTTATGACTGTTATACGCCGAGCAAATTCTTCTGAGCAGCATTACGTGTGTCTTGCCATAGTTCTATCAGCAAAAGACCGATCTCTGATTGTTTCCACCAAAGAGGAACTACTCCAAAGCTACGGTCAGTATGTCTTTCTTTTTACTTCTTATGATCATTAAAAGCATTAAATTGTTAATAAAAAGTACTAAAAATGAGTATCATTCATTATAACATTCATCTGGTAATTCATTTTTTTAAAATATATTTTATTTTGCTATTATAGTTGTCCTAATTTTCTCCCTATTGCCATCCTCCACCCAGCACCCCATTTCCTCCAGCAAAGCCCCCCTTAGTTCATGTCCATGAGTCACACATATAAGTTCTTTGCCTTCTCTATTTCCTATGTTCTTCCTAACATCCCCCTGTCTATTCTGTAACCACTAATGTGTACTTTTTTTTTCCCTTTCACATCCAGACAGTTCACCATTTAATTACTGCCTTCTGTCAGCTTCTCAAATCATATTAATACAACGTTTTCTTTTCATTATTCCAAAATGCCTACGTTAATTCATTTGTTTAAAGAATTGCTGTTTGAACTAGTATGAATTGCAATATTACCAAACACATGCAAAAATACATTTACACCCATACATATTTTTACACATATTTAAAGTACATACTGGATTTTGAGGAGTTAATACAAAAAATTAAAAATATGCCAATAGTTTACAGAATTATTACATGTTAAATGATAGTATTTTAGATAAATTGTAGCAAAATTAAGCAAGTTTTTTCTTCTTTAATCCTTATTTTACTCTGGAACACTATTTTTGTGAGATATATCACAGAAATGGTATATTTCAGAACTCACTTTTGTGAAAGTTGTCCTAGAGATGGTGCCAAACCCACAGTAAAAAATTAATTTGGTTTTTGAGTCAGACCCTCCCCACTCCAATAATACAACTCAACTTTATTTTAAGCTACCAGAACTATAAGTTACTTTTCTTGGAGTTTTCCATTTTAAATCGATTGATTGATTGTTATAGGCTGTGCACAGGTCTTACTTCTTTCAGTACCCTCTGATTTTCCTCTACATGTGTTACTAATTGAAGCCTTCAGAAATAATGGCACTTGCAGTGTTCAGCTGGTCTTCAGAGTAGAAATTATTACGTCTACTAAGTTTTGAAGTAAAAAATAAAAATCCCTAGGATTTAAATAATTTTGTAGAATAGTATTCTAGCTATTTTTTGAACTTGTGGTTGACTTCCTATGGGGTCCTAAACTAACCTTGAACTGTTTAAGAGTGTGTTGAGGTAGAAATTAGGTACGTTCACATTTCAGCGATAAAGTTTACTATAGCATTAATTCCCTTTCCCAAGCATCTCCAATTTGGGGGCCTTCATAACTGGAAATGTATATTTCCATGATTTAGTTGAAAGGAATCTCATCTAATTTACATTCTAAATGAGAATATATATTGTCTCTGTACATGAATCATATAATTTAGTAGGTTGCAACTTCCAAATTGGTCTTCATTCTCAGCATCTTTTCTAACCTAAAGATTGACTGATTTCAAAACACACCCATGACCAGTTGGTTGCTATTTAAAACATAAATTGCTAACAAACTCTATATATTACACATACACAAATAAGCACATGTTTTTTGTAAGAGTGAATAAGATAGCATGTCTTCTATGTAATATACATCCCATTTTCATACTTTCTTCTTCTTCCTTAACTGCATTCAATTTTTCTGAGTTATTGCAAGTAACCTAATTTTCCCATATTGTGGTATGATTCCAATCTAAGAAAACTTAATCTGCAGTAATGCAGATACGAGTAATGTACAAAATTGTATCTAATTTAATAAAATCTATTTATAACAAGATCACTTTAAAGCATTCATAAGTTCTTATCCATTCAGCTGCCCTATGTCTTTTGATTGGTGCATTTAATCCATTTACCTTTGTACCTGTGTTTGTCTGTCTCTCTTTTTCTTCTTCTTAAAGCAGACCCTTTAGCATCTCTTGCAAAAGTGGTTTGGTGGAGATGTATTCTTTTATAGACTTCTTTTGTCTGGGAAGCTCCTTATTCGACCTTCCATTTTGAATGACAGCCTTGCTGGGTAGAGTATTCTTATTTGCAGGCTTTTGTTTTTCATTGCTTGAAGTATTTTTTGCCATTTCCTTCTGGCTTGTGTTTCTGTGAAGAAATCAGCTTATAACCTTATGGGAGTCCCCTTTGTATGTTATTAGCTGTTTCTCTCTTGCTGCTTTTAGGATTCTCTCCTTGTCTTTGAAATTTGCCATTTTCATGATGATGTGTCCTGGAGTGGGCCTGTTTGGGTTCATCTCCCTTGGGACCCTCTGCTTCCTGAGCTTGAATGACATTTTCTCTCCTCAAGTTAGGGAAGTTTTCTGTCATTACTTTTTCTAAGAGGTTTTCTAGCCCTTGCTCCTCCTCTTCTCCTTCTGGTATCCCAATGATACAGATGTTATTACATTTCATGTTGTCCTGCAGCTCTCTTTAAACATCTTCATTCTTTTTCAGTCCTTTTTTCACATTGTTGCACTGCCTGGGAATTTTTTTCTACATTGACCTCCAGCCCGCTGATCCAATCCTCTGCCTTCTCTAGCCTGCTTTTGATTCCTTCTACTGTGTTCTTCAATTCAGAAATGGTATTCTTCATTTCCTCCTGGCTCTTATTAATGGTTTCTGTGTCCTTTTTAATGCTTGTGTCGTTCTCAGTAAGTTCCTTGTAGCTTTCCTGGAGTTCTTGGTAGTTCCCCTGGAGTTGTTTGTAGTTTTCTTTGAACTCACTGAGCTCATTGTGCCTCTCTATCATCATTATTTTGAATTCCATGTCTGATTATGTGCTTGCCTCTATTTCATTTAGCACTCTTCCTGGGGATTCCTCCTTTCCATTTGCTCAGGGTCTATTTCTTTGTCTCCCTATTTTAGGTGATTCATGTTTGTTTCTGCTTCTTGGATTGTTCTGCTTTGACTTACTGTCTTAGTGGTATGACCTTCTGTGGTGTAGAGGTGCCCTTTTTTTACTTCCAGGATCTGTGCTTGGTGATGTCAGCTCATGTCCCAGTCTGGGCCTAGTCAGCCAGTTGGAGACTACCGGAGAGCCACTGTCTTTTTCTCCTGTAGTTGTTAATCCAATCAGTCTGTGATCAGTGGTCAGTTTTAGGCACCTTGATCATGTTGTGATGAATTGGCCCTTCTCTTCTGTCTGTGGTAATAAGACTTCTCTGCAGTTGGTGTTATATTGGTTATTCTGGATGGTTTCTCCCCAGTTAAGTTGTAATTCCAGTTTGGTGTTGGGAGGAGATTGGTGTAGTTCCCCTCACTCCTCCACCATTTTGGTTCTCCCTCATTTCTAATTAAAATTATAGAACAGGTTATATAAAATGTTGAATGTATTGTTTACCAGTGAATTTTAAGGCATTTATAAAAGAGACATAGAAAACAGTGGAGAGAATCCTTAAAATAAGGATTCATTCTCCACTTGCCAAGAAATCACAGCTTCTGCTAGGAAAGCAGGTTGCATGTTTGGTATATTTTAGTTAGGATCATCATTGGCTATGAATTCTACTTAACCAATAAATATTCATTGAGCTCCTGCCTACCATATGAGCCACTGTGCTAGACGTAATAATTAACTGACTTTACCCATCACTTACCTTTAAGACTTAATGCGTACCACATAATAATCCTGATTGCATAATTGCCTTTAATATGCCATTGCCACGTTACATTGCTACACAACAGAACTTCGAACTCAAGGCATTCACAAGATCTTTCTAAATTAGTTAAACAAAATATAAATCTCAGTTTACTGAACTTTTCTTTGCTGTGATTATAAATATTTATATAAATATATGCCTGTTTGACATCTTCTAATACTGTCTTTTAAATACCATTTTGCTTCACATGTGGTTTATATTCAAATATTAATTGAATGTGAATGTTAGCTTCTCAATTTGACTGTAAACTTGTTTGACTTAGTATTTTTTCATCATGACTAGTACAGAGTTAGGCATCAATACAGTAACTACTTTAAAGTTCTTATTGGGCCACTTTATTTGCCTTTTCAGATCACTTGACCCTGTTTATATTTTCTTCCTATTTTTTGTTAAGATTTTATTTCTTTTATTTTAAGATTTTATTATTCTTAGAGGGGGGAAGGGAGAGAGGCAGAGAGGGAGAGAGACATCAATGTACGGTTGCCTTTCACCTGCCTACAGGTACAGACCTGGCTGGAGACCTGGCTTGCAACCTGGTTATGTGTCCTGGCTGGGAATCGAACCAGCATCCTTTGGGTTCACAGGCTGGTGCCTTATCCACCATGCTACCAGCCAGGGCCAAAGCTGTATTTCTTTATTTTTAGAAAGAGAAAGGGAAAAAAGAGGAAGAGAAACATGGACATGGGAGAGAAAGATTGATCAGTTGCCTCTCACATGCAACTGGTAATACAGGAATACAGTTGACCTCTAATATGTACATCATCTTTTTTTATAGCTGCCTGTTCCTGCCTAGTTTGGCCCCTTATAATGCCTAACTGGGGACTTGGCCCCAAAGTCCAGGCCTATATCCTGATGAGGAATCAAACCAGCAACCTTTTTCTATGTGGAATGACACCCAGCTAACTGAGCCACACCAGTCAGAGCTATTTTTATCCTAATTAAAACTGCCTCCTGTCTTGTAACTTTTGGATACTTGTTCCTTCACTATTTCTCTGACCTATCTTTTGCAGTTTTCTTCAACAGCTTTCTCTTACATCTTTCCTTTAAAATTAGCATTACCCAAAGTTTCATCTTTAGTGTTTGTATTCAGCCTGCTCTTTATAAGGAAAACAATCATCAATTTCAGTTTTCTTTAGGTCTTTTTATTCCAGGGACTCTGAAAGTAAAATTTTTAATTTTGTCTGTTCTAGGCTTTGTTCTATTTTCAACAGCATTATTAGACAACTTTGTATGAAGAACTTTCCCGTAAATAACTCTCACTGTAATGTTCTTTATAAAACCACATCTCTTTCTATTCTCCTATCTTAGGAAATAACAACCCCACTACCAGTTAGTCCAGCTTGGACACCTTAAATTTACCTTGAAATACCACCCCGTCTGCTAAGTGTTCCTGTATTATTATTATCCTTAATTTTTCTTGAATCTTTTCTTCCTTCCCACATCCACTGCCATAGCCCTATTTAATATTCTTTATCATGTATCTGGTCTTCATAGATTTTAATTCTTTATTTTTGTCTGTGTACCTTACTAGAGCTATAAATTTCTGCATACATTGTTACCTTGGGACTCTGGGTCGCCTTTCCTCCTAAAGCAGTGCCTATCTCAGGTTAGGCCACAAGTATTATTTAAATATATAAATGAATGAACAAGAATAAAGAAAAGAACTATGGATGGCTAGTAAGGAAAGCAATGAGAAAAGTAAATGAATAATTGGGAAAGAGGGTAAAATTTAATAGAAAAATTAAGGAGTAGATCGAGGGATATTTCAGTAAACCAGGAAAAATGTTTTCTAATTCTATAGTATTTTTATTAACTATAATTTGGAAGACTTCTATAGTCCATATATTGCTAGAAATTATTATAACATGTACATTAGTTATACATGTGATCTTACTACTACAAGGATCAATCCTTTGAACACCGGTAGCCCTTTAAGATGCCTAGGTAATTAAGAGTTGTCAGAAACCAGTTGGCTCACCAAGACACCATGACACAATTGAATGCTGGATATGTCTTAGTTTAAGCCTGAGTCATAATCTGAAACTCTCAGAAAATTTTTATTAGTAATATTTTTTACAATCCCCAAGAAAATTCAGTCTATTAACTTAGACTGGCTTTGCCTGTACGTCTGATTTTTTGGTTTTGTTTTTTTGTTTTTTTCCCCGTATTTAGTACATAAAAATAGACCTTTCAAAGCTATTTGACCCTGCTTTTCACCTAGTTTATTTAATTATGTTCTCATATTAGGTCACCTATGGAGAAAATTCTGTCTTTATACTAGTCTTAACTCATCAGTAGATATATATTCTGAATTGTTTTAAAATATTGTGTTGGCATTCCAACTATGCAGATATTTTAAGATTCAAAAAATAGAAATTAACAAGAACCTAGTATAAAGGAACCATGGACATGGACAACAGGTGGGATTGACTTTGGGGGGAATGGGTGGGGGGGGACACAGAGGGGAGCAAAAAGCGGATGGATGTAATACAACAACAATAAAATTAAAAAAATAGAAATTAATTTTTTATGTATAGTTATTTCTGCATGTAATTTTAAAGTTGTAACTTTCAGTATAATTACTTGTGTGTGCTACTTGTACTGAAAATATAGTGGGTCTTCTTTAAGTTACATAGTTATAGATTAGCTCTTTTACAAAAAAAAAAATTTTGAGAGGGGAATGAGCTTTTAACATCTGGATTTTTGCAGCTACCCTGCCCTTCAATAGTTAGAAAAGGTAAATTAATTTTCATTAGCTTAACATTACAATTAAATGAATGATAACTACATGTTATTTCCTACCATGACCTTGCAACATACTGGCCAGCTCAGAGAAGAAAGATTGAAATCAAAGTGAGTACAGAATGTTAGAAAATCACCAAAATTATCTGGGGAAGCAGGAAACTTGAATTAACAAATACTTCTCCATTCCATAAATCACCTTCTTACTACCAGCATTGTCAGGTGAGGGTAAGGACTGTGTAGCCACAAGCAAAGAACAGACAGTTGTTGCACCCTTGTATCATTGGGCAGAGCATATAGCAAGAATAAATTTTAAATTTTCTTGGTTCTTTTTCTAACCAATGCTATAATCAAATGTACATCAAAGTACAATTTAAAAAGACCTATGACAGATAATGAAAGACTAATCTCTCTTTGTTGTCTATTGTAACTTTTATTGTCTATTTAATTTTATATTTTTTATTTTATTGCAATTATTTTGTTATAACTACATGTATTTTGAGCAGAAGAAAGCAAAAGTATATCCCATGTTTTACTTTTTACTACAGATAAAATTACTGAAGAAATAGGGTATTTCCATTTATATCATCATCATACTATCTTAACATAAAGATAGTATCTAGATATGAATACTTATTAGAATGAGGATGATGAGGTTTTTTAGTTTCTTCCTTTGTTTTAGTTGATGATTTTAGTGAAGAATCTTCCTTTTATGAGATCCTCCCATGCTGTGCTCGCTTTCGATGTGGAGAACTTATAGTCGAGGGACAGTGGCATCACCTGGTTCTGGTGATGAGCAAAGGCATGCTGAAAAACAGCACTGCTGCCCTCTACCTCGATGGGCAGCTCGTCAGCACTGTGAAGGTAAGCGCATCCATGCTGGGACTCTTAGCGTGCTCTGCAAGGTAGTTTAGTGTGTATGTTGTGTGCACATGTATTTTTCAATTGTCTTAGTTTTAAATTGACCTTTAGTACCCATTCACAGTATGTCCAAGTCATCTGGCTGGCTAGTTCATATCATTTTATTAGAGAAAAATGGAAAGGAGGGGCTACAAAATAGCCAAGAATTAGTGAATATATCAGAGTTTGAGCCAGGCTGCAAAGTGCTTGTTATACAATAGAGAAACCAGTTGGAGGATGCCTAAATAAACTATGAACACACTATTTTGTCACTTCATTGTTATTTTATGCAGCTGAGTAGATTCTGTATTCCTTTAGAACTGGAATTATTTTTATTCATCTTTGTTTTCAGATAACCCAGCTTAGTATTATTGTTTGTTGAATGAATGAGTATATAAATACTATTCCAGATAGCAATATTATAGGAAGCAGGAGAGTTGAAGTAACTAGTAACAGTATCCCTATATTTGAATATTGCCCTTTCTAGCATTATTTAGTGTATATGTATTAAGGATAACATTTCCAACTTCCACTTCAGGTTTGAGAATCTTGGTCTGCCCTTGTATTTCTCAACCCAGAAGCTTTTGTACATTTATAAGGTTGTATAACTTTGAGATAATGAAAATATACACCAAAAATGCTTATTTTCCTGAGAAAAAAAATTTGCCATAGCTTACATATTTGCTTTCATTTCTTTCTAGCTTCATTATGTTCATAGTACTCCTGGGGGTTCAGGCTCTGCCAACCCACCTGTGGTCAGCACAGTCTATGCATATATTGGGACTCCACCTGCCCAGCGCCTAACTGCTTCACTGGTTTGGCGCCTAGGACCCACGCATTTTTTGGAAGAAGTTTTACCTCCTTCAAGTGTTACTACCATTTATGAACTAGGACCAAATTATGTTGGAAGCTTTCAGGCTGTATGCATGCCATGTGAGTATCATATTACATGATGCAGTTTAAAGTGTGTCCAGAAAACACACACATATATTTTTCAGGTTAGAGCAGTTAACATCAATTTCACTCATTCCTTTATTCCTGCTGTTCACTTCTTGTTATCCTTTCTCCAAAAAATGATGTTAAGCTACAATTCTTTTGTAGTAAGTACTCTTTTCAAATAGCATCTTCCATCCCTTTATTCTCATTCTACCAGAGCTCTCAGAAGTTAGGACAAGTATATTGTAAATAGTTATAACCCTGTGGCTAAGTAATTTGTCCTTCACTTAAGCTCTTGATTTATATAGCATCTATAATAGCTAATACTTAATTGAGCACTACATATGTATAAAGGACATAGTTGTCTGAGCCTTTCACATATATATATTTATTCATCTCCTTAAAATACTCGGGGTTAGGTACTATTGTTCTCATTCCCATTTTACATATGACGAAACTAAGGCACAGCTTTTTTTTTAATACTCACCTGAGGATATGTTTATTGATTTTAGAGCAAGAAGATAGGAGAGAGAGAATAGGGAAAGAGAGAGTGAAAAACATTGATGTGAGAAAGAAACATCGATTGGTTGCTTCCCAGGCACGCCTCTACTGGGGACTGAACCTGCAGCTGTTCGGTGTCCAAGGAAACACTCCAACCAACTGAACTACCTGACCAGGACTATCACACATCTTTTAGGTGATATAGCAGAGATTCAGACTTAAGCCACATAGCTCCAAAACTTGTATTCTTAAATACTCTGCTATGCTGTCTAGAAGAGTACAGAGAGGCATATGTAGGTTAGTGTTGTCTACTGGGGAGGAGGCCTAGAGCTGCAAAGCTTTTGGGCATTCCACTCATTTTAATTCTCTTTTCCTTTGAACCTTGGGGAAGTGTTTTGTTTGATAATAATTAACAGTCTTGTGGGATGAATGTAATACAACAGCAATAAAATAAGATTTTTAAAAAATTAACAATTTTCCTTTATATTATACTATATGTTAAGCATATGTTCCTAGTAAAACTTGGAATGTAAAAGCTCTGTGGCTACATGATTTTCCTGATTTCCTAATTAAAGAAATAAAGAGCAGAAAATTAAAATTTTACAGTTTAGTTTTCTTCCACTTTAAAAGATTTTCAAGTCTAACAATTTAAAAATGAAAAATATACTTGATAAAGATTTTGAAAAGTATTATTTTTCTTTTGAAGGTAAAGATGCAAAATCTGAAGGCATAGTCCCATGTCCCGTGTTGTTGGTGCCAGAGGAAAAGGTGTCATTTGGCCTCTATGCACTCTCTGTGTCTTCCCTAACAGTGGCAAGAATCCGCAAGGTGTACAACAAGTTGGACAGCAAAGCAATCGCCAAGCAGGTAAGCAGAATGACTCCCTGGTAAGTTGTGGCTTATTCTGGAAAGATGTGTCAGAGTTTTATGACAAGTCCCACTCAAGTATAAGGGGATGCTGAAAATAGCAGCTTTCGCGTTTATATTTGGTTTCTTTGGCTTTGAATTTAAGCCAAAACATATTTAGATATTAGCTTAATTTGAAACAGTAAGAATTGTCTTCTAAGTACATGATTTATATCCTTACATATTTTTATTGGTAATTTGAGAAACTGAACTTACAAAACAAAACAACACAATTGCTTTTTCTAAGACTACAACTTAAGGTTTTTCTGGATCACCTACACTATGCATTATTTTGTTTAGGACACAGCAGTGGATAAAAAGAAAATTCCTGCCTTAATGATTTTTATATTCTTTTTTTTTTTTTAAGGTTTTATTTATTATTTTCAGAGAGAGTGGAAGGGAGGGAAGCAGAGAGGGAGAGGGACATCAGTGTATGGTTGCCTTTCACCTGCTACAGACTTGGCTAGAGCCCTGGCTTGCAACCTGGTTACATGCCCTGGCTGGGAATTGAACCAGCGACCTTTGGGTTTGCAGGCTGGCATCTTATCCACTGTGTCACCAGCCAGGGCTGTTTTTTATATTCTTGTGGAGGAGACAAAGAATAATAACTAAAGAAATAACCTAATTATAAGAGTATATTAGAAGGTGAAGAGTGCTATGCAGAGAAACAAAGACAGGGAAGGAAAAAGAGAGAAGATTATAGTTTTAAGTAGGATGGTCAAGGCAGGCCACACTGAGAAGGTAATATTTGGACAGACTTGGAAGGAGATAAGACAGCAAACAGTGAGAATATGGGAGTGGATGAGATATAAGTATAGGATGGGGGTGGGGGGCCTGTTACAGTCCAGGAATGTAAGCGCTGCGGCATGAGGAAAGTGCATGCCTATCACAGAGGTGCACATGACTAGAGCATAATGAGAGTAGGCTTGGGGAGTAGGCTAGGAACTCAAAAAAGTAATGGGGACTATATTGTTCAGAATTTGTAGGCACTTGTAAGGTGTTGGCTTTAACTGAGTGAGGTAGAAAGCACTATAGGGTTCCAGACATAGGAATGAAATGTTAGGACATTTTAACCAGGTTTACTATGATTTCTACTGAGGCTGAATTGAAAGTGGACCATTGAGGCCAGTGGAATGATAATTCATAAGGGAGATGACAGTGGTCAGAACTGGAGTGATAGCAGTGGCCATGGTGAGCAATGATTAGATCTGAGGTCTATTTTGAAGATTGAGCCAAGAGTTTTTGATGATAGATTGGCAGAGGATTGTGAGAGAAAGAGAGGACTCAAGGATAATGCCAGGTTTTTTTTCTTTAACAATGAGGAAAATGGAGCCATTTTTTTCTGTTTGGAGAAAACTCTAAGAAGAGTAATCTGGGAATGAGGGAGGCATATATTGAGAATTATATTTTAGAAAAGTTTGAGAAGTATATCACACATCTTAGTGGATCTATCAGATCATTGGACATAGGAATCTGGAATGGACAGGAGAGGCTTGAGTACCCTGAATGTTCATAGATGCTGTTTAAATCCCTAGGACTAGGTGTATTCACCAAAGTGTAGATGTAGACAGAGAAGAGGGAAGGTTTTCACACTGAGACCTGCGATATTCCTTTGTTTTGGAGTTGGGGAGGTGAAGAAGAACCAGCCAAGAGAATTGAAGAGTATCAGCAAGCAAGAAAGGAGGAAAACTCAAAGAACTGACTGTTGGGTTTCATAAACTGGGATTCCTCAATGTGCTTGACCTGATGCTCTGGTTTATGAGGGGAGGTCAAGCCCCAGGTGAGGGGAACCAAGCCCTAGAAGGGAAGGACTTAGGAACAGTAATTATTAACAACTTGTGTGCATATCTGTAAATATATGTACTATCTTCTAAGGAACACAAACTACATAAATTTAGTTCTACAGGTAACAAAATTAAAGTCTGGATTACATTTGCTTGAAAGCACATTGTGTAGGTGCATGTGTGCGTGAACAAAATTGAACATTTTTTTAATGTATGTTTATAAACTCGTGGATAATTATGTTTACTTGCACATGGAGTAAAGCTAGTTTTGTATTCACTGATCAGAAATATTCTGAGGCAGTAAGTGATGAGAACCATAAAACCACAACAGAATTTCACTCAAAAAGACCCCTGCAGCGGGGTTTCCTAAGACCCCTCACCATCTTCTCAGTAGATAACTTTCTGTGAGTTGACACACTTTTGAAAGTGTTTGCACATTTAAAAAATAGAGAGACTGCTTGTGTTTTTAAGAGGAGAGAGAAAAAGAAAATATGTGTTACCAATCATGTGTTTTCTTTCACAATCCTAGCGTTCTTATGGAAATCCTGCCATGTGCAACATCGTGCATGGACCTAGAGGGGATTATGCTAAGTGAACTGAGTCAGAGAGAGAGAGAGAAAGAGAAAGGCAGATACCACGTTATTTCACTTATATGTTGAATTATTTTAAAAATCAAAACAGATGAATAAACAAAACAAACACAGACTCATAGAAACAAAGAACAAACTGATGTTTGCCACATGGGTGGGGGGATAAGTGAAAAAGGTGAAAGGGAATATAGTCAATAATAGCATGATAACTTTGCACAGTGACAAATGGTTGGTAGATTTATAGTGTAGTGAACACATTGTTATTACATAAATGTCAAATCCTTGTACACTTGAAACTAATATAATATTGTATATCAACTGTACTTAAAAAATGTTCATACTGTTCTTCTGTAGTTATATTTTTTTCCTTTCCTCTTCTTCAGTTAGGCATTTCCTCCCATGAGAATGCCACTCCTGTCAAGTTGATACACAATTCAGCAGGACATCTTAATGGGCCTGCACGGACAATTGGGGCTACTCTGATTGGATACTTGGGTGAGTAATTATCTTTTATTGTTCCAAACTTATTTACTTACCTTCAAATCAGCATTCACTTTTTCTCACGTAAGGAAGGATTGGTTCATCTTTTACACTGCTGACCTGTAATGTCTTTTGCAATATTTAGAGACTAATATAATTACCTCAAACTACAGTCCACTTTAAAAATTAGAGCCTCTGTAAAATCCTGTTAACTTTTCCTCTCTTGTCAGCACAGATGAGCACTGACTACATACTGCTGGGTAATTTCCAAGGTAAATGTCATAGTACATTTAGGGTGAGATGTAAGTGAAGACTTAGAAATATTGATGGTTGTTCCAAGCCTTGGTGCAGCTCTCATGGTGCTTCTAGAAATAAGAGTTTTGGAGAGAAAACATTGTGCATACAATTCTAATAAAAGTCAGAATTGGTGGACATTCTGCAGAGCCTTGTGCCTGATGGCTTAAAAAAAGTTGGTTACTTTTTGGTTACATAGAATCTTGAGACATAATCCAACCAGGCCATTCAAAATTCAGAGCCAGTGATTATTTATATATTTTGATCTGCAAATCAGTTCATAATATTAGTTCCCTTTTAGGTTAACAAGAACAATTTACAAATTAGTACCGTACCAGCCAGAATCCTGCATGTTTAGCAATCCTGTCAATTTTTATTATCCCAGGGATGTGCACCTAACTTTGTGTTTCTTTTCTTTTCCTTTATGCTGAAGTACATGGTAGTGTATCAATTCAGCAAATCCTTACTGAGCGCTGCTCTATATGTCCTTTGTAAAAATCCAGCAGCGTGGGTGGGGATGGGGAGGTAGCAGAAAGAGCAGTGACTGTAGAGTTGAAAGATTGAGATTCCAGCCCCTGCTATATCAGTGTGGCATTGTGCCAGGCATTTGAGCTCTGGTGACTTCCATTTTCTTTTCTATAAACTAGTAACAATGACCCTATTTACCTTAGAATGTAGTTTTAAAAATCAAGTGCCAGTGCCAGCCTGAGAACCCAAGGGTCGCTGATTCGATTCCCCAGCCAGGGCACATATCCAGGTTGCAAGCCAGGTCTCCAGCCAGGTCTCCAGCTGGAGGCAGGTGAAAGGCAACCATACCTTGATGTTTCTCTCCCTCTCTGCCTCTCTCCCTTCCTCTTTTTCTGGAAATAATAAATAAAATCTTTTTAAAAATTTAATGCCATTAGGTATGAAAGTGTTGTGGTACTGAAAGCATGTAGAAATATAAAATGCATATTAGTTTTATTTTTTTTAATCTTAATCTTGATCAGAGGGCAAATGACAATAAATGAATGCCTTTTAAAAAAAAAAAAACATTAGGAATGTAGGTGTGAAATTTTTTAATTGACATGAAGTTAGTTCCATTACTACATTTCATTTCCTCACAATTATGCTCTTCTGGGGTCACCATGAGACTGTTGCTCAGATAACTTAACTTGGAGAAGCCCTGAGCAATAGTCAGTAATGAGCTTCCCATGGTCTCTCTGTAGCTAATATGTCCTCCTGCAGGGATGGCCTCTCCCCCCCATTGCCCAGTACCTAGAGTTAAAGTGCTTTTGCTCTCCCCAAGTTCGTTCACCAGCAGTTCCTTAGGAGGCATTCTTCCTGTTCTCAGAAATGCATTCCCAGTGCCTCTGTACTTTTCTGAGTCTTGTGTTGCCCAGAGCCACATAGAAATATTGGTGCTTGCTTTCAAACCCAGCTGCTCTCTCCTAGCTCCTTTATTCCCATGCTTTTAAGAGTGTAAACGTGAGTGTTTATTGCCTTCTTCCAAGTTCTACAATGAAGTTTTAGATTTTTATTTTAGGATTGAATGGGAGTTTCTCAAATATCATTTACAGTTAATTAAATCTTCTTAAGATGACTTATTCAGTTCTCGTTTAATTGGGAACTTTATTTTAATTGTTTTTCACTATCTTTTAATCAGGAGTAAGAACATTTGTCCCTAAGCCTGTTGCCACTACTTTGCAGTACATCGGTGGAGCTGCAGCCATCCTGGGCCTGGTGGCCATGGCTTCTGATGTGGAAGGGCTGTATGCCGCAGTCAAGGCCCTGGTTTGTGTGGTCAAGAGTAACCCACTAGCCAGCAAAGAAATGGAAAGAATCAAGGGCTACCAGGTTTGTAACCATAAACCTTTGTTTTCACTTTACTTCACATTAAAATAAAATTAATTATTATTCCTATTTTTTTCAAACTCTGAATTATATTACCAAGTAAGCTTTAAAAGTTAGTTTTTATTGAGTATATGAGTTGTTTTCTTTATTTTGGTTTATTCTTGTTCTCCTATCTCATCAAATCTCACTCAACCCTTGAAATAGGCCATGCTATTTTAGTATAGCTTTGATATATTTGAATGTATTTTCAGAACAACAGTTTGCTAGTTTGGAATTATTTTTATTTATGGAACAAGGAATGGAATTAAATAGGGTCATACTACCACCTGCCTTAGAGACTGCCAAATCAGTAATAGATTCAGAGCTCCTGCATTTTCCTAATCTCCTCTCTACATCCTTACTTACCTAGAGGAAGTGAGGTCTACTATGTAATAGGTGTGCCATTGCTAGTCTTGGATGAAAAATATGCATTGTTCATATATCCACAATCTTCTCAGCTCAGGCAGAAAGTTCCTTATAAGTAGAGAAACAAAAGTATTTGAAGCAAGATTAAATATCTCTAGTGTAAATTAAATACACATGTCTTCTCTAGCTTTAGTCAATATTTGATTGAGAGTGGATAAACTGTTTACTACATGTGTTTTCTGTAGCTTTAACTACTCCATTTTGATAAGTGTTTTGTTTTGCAAAACTTATAATGATTCATTGCAGCATTGTTTCATAGAAAGAATGGGAACAAGCTAAATGTTCCAACAGTATGGGAATGATGAATAATTTTGTAACCATTCCATAGCATATAATTCAATCTTTTACTATAAGTATGAAAATTATGTTACAAAAGAAAAAATCCTTTTGATAGAATGTTATGTACAAAAATACAGAAAATTGTATACATACGATGGCAACAATGTAAGAATTTATATGTGAATTGAAAGGGTTTATGTAAAAGTGGGTATATGTGTATCAACATGTATGTGTTTGTATATATAGTATGATTGGTAACAAAAATTTGGGATTGCTTTCTTTTAGTTGCTGGCAATGCTGCTTAAGAAGAAACGTTCCCTTCTTAACAGCCATATTCTTCATCTAACTTTCTCCTTGGTGGGAACTGTTGATAGTGGACATGAGACCTCCATTATTCCCAATTCAACTGCTTTCCAGGACCTACTTTGTGATTTTGAAGTATGTGCATAATACTAACTGATAATATATAATCAATGCATCCATTTCTTATTCTGTATATTGATAGATTTAACTGTTAAACAATTTTATCTCTCAGATGTGTTCTACAATTTCATGATTTTCATGTTAATATCATTAGTAAAAAATGAAAATAGGGTAGTGATGGGATTCCTTCTCCCTGAGGATATTCATGTTCACAAATAGTATACTGTAGAAGTGAAATACACATAACTATAGCTAATTTGCTGCTGGCTCTGTTTTATAAGAGGCAACCATATTTTCATCAAATAGTTCTGATAGGGTAGATTTTAAAAGATGGCGACAGAGTAGAGAGCAGTGCTGATGGTGTTCTCGAGTGCCAGAACAGCTGGAGGACAGGATAGGGAGCACGAGATGTCTGCAGGACCCTAAGAATTGGAGCAGTCAGCATCTGGACTCAAGGGACCACAGCCCAGAGGCAGCAGAGATCTACAGGAGAGCAGGTGAGACAGTTCCAAACGGGCCTTCAGTGGGCTGCCTACGGACCGATGTTGGCACTGGGCAATGGCAGAGGGACGTGTTTAACTGAAGCCAGCTCCAGGCTCAGACTAATAGAAATCTGAGCAGTGAAGTGTGGGCAGTGAGGGCAAATGCCGGAGGGACAAGGAATTGAACTCCTGCAGGGGAGGGACCATGTAAGAGCCTTGCTCCGACAACAGGGAGAGGAAGCTCCTCACTGGGCCAGAGGCGGAGGAGAAGAGACCTGCGGGGAGCAGAAGCCGGGGAGCAGGGAAGTACACTGGCTGGGGCGGCAAAAGGGCCGAAATGTTGCTGCTGGGCCACCGGGGAAAGAGCAGCTTGAAGCCCCTGTGAGGGGGGAGAGGCCCAGCCCTGCGCACCAACATAGGCCCCCAGGCTCCCGTGGAAACTCCAAACTGTGAGCCAGGAACTTGTAGCTGGGGCAACTGACCTGCCCATTGCAGGCGACAAAGGCCACACTGCAGTCGCTCTGGAAAGCCAGGTGCAAATCACTGAGGCGGCGTGAAGGACTCCTCGGAGAGCTAGTCTGCTTGGAGGATTGGCCCTCACCCGGGAGCCGGGCAGTGTTGGCGGACCCCAAGCACTGTTGGCAAATGGGGGCTGCCTCCTCCAGTAGCGGCAGGGGCAGGGCCAGTCATCACAGGAGCTAGTGAGGTTGCAGGAAACTCCTACAGGAGCTGGATGGGGAGGAGCAATTATAGACCTTACAGAAGCACCCTGCTGGACTTCACATGGAAGAAAAGGAAGGGCCCCAGAACACTGGCAGCCCTGAAACCCAGCTAGACTACTGGAGGCCCAGCCTACCTGGGGACTGACACTCAGAATCAATACTGACTGTAACAGTTATAGGCCCTGCCACTCCAAGACCAGCTAGACTGTAGAATGCAGAGACCTGACCAAGAAAAAGAGGCAGCTTTAGGAAATGGATTGCTGCTAATCTCAAGCACCTGAGTTACACCAAGAGCTACATGAACTATTAATACCTAACATATCCTTTTCAAAAGTTACTTCCAAGCCTCACAATTAGTGCATTTTAAGTAAAATACTATTTAAACCATAGTATATCACAGCTCACATATTTTTAATCCTCCCTTATCTCAATCCACCTAAATACACAAGACCCTCCCCCTACTCTTGATTTAAAGTCTAGTCACTCTCTGGCTACAACGCATTCCCAGGCCTCAATCTAAGTATTCCTTCCACCCCCAGCCACCTAAACCCTTTCTTTATTCTTTTTTCTTTCTTTCTTTCTTTCTTTTTTTTTTTTTTAATTTTTAAACTTTAAAATTTTTTCCTGCTAAAAGCCCACAGGTCTTGGCTCAACCTGAACCAGTCAGAGATCATAAAGGTTGAACAGTCACCTAATCCCTTTCTTTATTATTATTTTCTTTTCTTTTTTTTTTTTTAATTATTTTTCTTTTCTCTGCCTTAAGCCCACAGGTCCTGGCTCCACCTGGACCAATCAGGGAGGCAGATGCAGAAACTTATACATAGGCTTACACTGTTCATTCCTACTTGAGACTTTGTGATTCTCCCTCACCTTATTTCTATGAGAAAGGGTAGAAGGAGTGTCTTGACTGGAAGGGAAGGAGCAACATACACAACCAATCCAGAATACAACCAGACAGCCTAAATAAAGGCCACTCCAAGAGGAAGAAGTGGAGAAAATCTAGGAGACGGCAACACTGAACTCCACAAATCTACTAACACAGAAGGGTGCTCAAAGAAGGCAAGGAAGCAAAGCAGATTAATCCACGGAAAGAAACAAAAAACAAGCAACAACAGACAACCAAAAAACAAGGGAAAAAATAATCAATCCATCACCAAAAGGAAAGGAAGAATCCCCAGAAAGACCACCAAATGAAACAGTTACACAATATATCAGATAAGGAATTCAAAAGAATGATGATAGAGAAGCTCAGTGAGCTCAGCCACATCAAAGAAAACTATAAACACTCCAGGGAAGTTATAAGGAACTTACTGAGACCAACAACAGCATCAAAAAGGACACAGAAAAAAAAAAAAAAAGGACATAGAAACTATCAGTAAGAGCCAGGAGGAAATGAAGCATACAATTTCTGAATTGAAAAATACAGTAGAAGGCCCTGGCTGGTAGCACAGTGGATAAGGCGCCAGCCTGTGAACCCAAAGGTCGCAGGTTCGATTCCTCAGCCAGGGCACATAACCAGGTTGCAAACCAGGTCTCCAGTCAGGTCTGTGGCTGGAGGCAGGTGAAATGCAACCATACATTGATGTCTCTCTCCATCTCTGCCTCTCTCCCTTTCCCCTCTCTCTAAAAATAATGAAATAAATTTAAAAAAAAAAAAAAAACAGATTTAAAAAAAAAAAAAAGAAAAGAAAAATACAGTAGAAGGAATCAACAGTAGGCTAGAGGAAGCAGAGGACCAGATCATCGAGTTGGAGGACAATGGACAATGTAGACAAATACTCCAACACAGCACAAGAGAATGAAAAAAGGCTGAACAAGATTGAAGAGGGCTTAAGAGAGCTGCAGGACAACATGAAACATAGCAACATCTATATCACAGGGATACCAGAAGGAGAAGAGAAACAGGGAATAGAAAAATCCTGTTCAAAAAAGTCATGATAGAAAATTTCCCTCACATGATGAGTGAAAACATTAATCAAGTTCAAGAAACACAGAGGGTCCCAATGAATATCACCCCAAACAGACCAGCTCCAAGGCACATTATTATTAAAATGGCAAATTTCAAAGACAAAGAGAGAATCCTAAAAGCATCAAGAGAAACAACAAATAACATATAAGGGGGCTCCAATAAGGCTATCAAATGATTATTCAATAGAAACAATTCAAGCCAGAAGGGAATGGCAAAAAGTATTTCAAGTAATGGAAAACAAAGGCCCACAACCAAGAATACTCTACCCAGCAAGGCTCTCATTCAAGATAGAAGGAGAAATAAGGAAATTACCAGACACTTAATAGAATAAAATAATACATCTCTACCGAACCAGTATTGCAAGAAATGCTAAAGGGTCTGCTTTAAAAATAAATAAATAAATAAAATGAAGAAACAGAGAAAGCCAAAGAGGAATACAGATACAAAGGGAGAAAATGGCAATAAATAAGTATCAATCAATAATCAACCTTATTGTAAATGGGTTAAATGCACCAATCAAAAGACATAGGGTAGCCAAATGGATAAGAAAACATGACCCACATATATGCTGTCTTCAAGAGACTCACCTCAGAAAAAAAGATCGACACAGATTGAGAGTGAAGGGATGGAAAAATATATATCAAGCAAATGGACATGAAAAAAAAGCTAGAGTAGCAATACTTATTTCAGGCAAAATAGATTTTACTATGAAGGCCATAAAAAGGGATAAAGATGGACATTTCCTAATACTTAAGGGAACAATCCATCAAGAAGAAATAACTCTGGTAAACATATATGTACCCAACGTAGGAGCTCCAAAATATATAAGGAAAATCTTGGAGGACTTTAAGAAAGATATAGACAGCAACACACTAATAGTAGGGGATTTTAATACCCCACTATCAAAAATGGACAGATCTTCCAAACAAAAAATCCCCAAAGATGTGGCACTGAACAACACTCTAGAGGAAATGGACCTAACTGATGTATGCAGAGTCCTTTACCCCAAAGAAGCAAAATACACATTCTTTTCAAATGCACATGGATTGTTCTCCAAGATAAACCACATGGTATGCCACAAGACAAGCCTCCACAAATACAGGAAAATTGAAATCATACAAAGCATCTTCTCAGATCACAATGGCTTGAAACTAGAAACCAATCTCAACACGAAAAACCAAAAACACTCTAACTCATGGAGACTGAATAACATGCTTTCAAGCAATGAAGGGGTCAACAATGAGATCAAAGATGAAATCAAAAAGTTCCTGGAAATAAATGACAATGAATATACAACAGCCCAAAACCTATGGGATACAGCAAAGGCAGTGGTCAGAGGGAAATTTACAGCAATACAGGCCTTCCTAAAAAGGTCACAAGAAGTTTATAAAAACAACCTAATCATAAAACTGCAAAAACTAGAGGAGCAACAACAAACAAAGCCCAGAGCAAGTAGAAGGAAGGAAATCATCAAGATCAGAGCAGAACTAAATAACTCAGATTCAAACTACAGTTTGAAGAATCAACAGATCCAGGAGCTGGTTCTTTGAAAAAATAAACAAAATTGACAAGCCTTTATCCAGACTCATCAAGAAAAAGAGAGAGAGGACCCAAATAAACAGAATCAGAACTGACAGAGGAGAAATCACAAGTGATACCTCAGAAATACAAAAGATTTAAGAAATTACTACAAACAACTCTATGACAAAAAACATGCCAACCTGGATGAAACGGACACATTTCTGGAAATGTATAATCTACCAAAACTGAACCCAAAAGAAGCAGAAAGCCTGAATAGGCGAATAACAACCAGTGAAATTAAAGAAGTAATCCAAAATCTACCAAATCACAAAAGCCCCGGACCAGATGGATACACAGGTGCATTTTACCAAACATTTAAAGAAGAACTAACTCCTATCATTCTCAACCTATACCAAAAAATACAGGAAGAGGGAAGTCTCCCAAACTCTTTCTATGAGGCCAATATTATTCTAATCCCAAAACCAGGGCAAGAGACAACTAAGAAGGAAAGCTACAGGCCAATATCTTTGATGAACATAGATGCTAAAATTCTCAACAAAATATTGGCCAACTGGATTCAGCAGAACATTACAAAGATCATACACCATGATCAAGTGGGTTTCATCCCAGGGATGCAAAGATGGTGCAACATTCATAAATCAATCAATGTAATACACCACATCAACAAATTGAAAGATAAAAACCATATGATCATGTCAATAGATGCTGAAAAAGCATTTAATAAAGTACAGCAACCATTTATGATAAAAACCCTCAGCAAAATGGGAATAAAGGGAGCGTACCTCAACATCATAAAGGCCATCTATGAGAAACCTGAAGCCAACATCATACTCAATGGGCAAAAACTAAAAGCTTTCCCCCTTAGATCAGGAATGAGACAAGTCTGTTCACTTTCTCCACTTCTATTCAACATTATCTTGGAAGTTCTAGCTATAAGCCATCAGAGAAGAAAAAGGAATCAAAGGTATCCAAATTGGAAAGGAGGAAGTCAAACTGTCATTATTTGCAGATGATATGATAGTGTACATACAAAACCCGATTGGCTCCACCAAAAACTTACTCGACCTAATAAGCAAATTTAGCAACATAGCTGGGTATAAAGTCAATATCCAGAAATCAAAAGCATTTTTGTATACCAATAATGAAACAACAGAAATAGAAGGGAAAAAACAAATCCCATTTACCATAGCAACAAGAAAAATAAAGTACCTAGGAATCAACTTAACCAAGGAGGTAAAAGACCTGTACGCAGAAAACTACAGAACAATGAAGAAAGAAATCAAGG